>SSHR01000805.1:0-73166 GCA_006518225.1 Fusarium neocosmosporiellum | reverse complement strand
CCCACATGATCCAACGGGTAAAGTTAAGATTAAAGCTAAGATCTAAAGGCAACCTCCTACCAGTCGCCACGACAATAATCAAATGTTTTAATCCTGTCACACGCTAATAATTGTATTCTTTGTGGCTATTGGCCTCATTTGGAGACGTCATTTAGATCAAGAATAAGAACGGCAATTCAATAGCTCGTTACTCCACTGTCAACAGAGGCACTAATAATGACCTTGTTCAGAGAACCCATTACCAATAGGGAGACTTGGGCGAGCACAACTACTGTGTTCAAAATAGCGATGAAGTTGGTCACGTTTCTGTCCCAATAACGAGGCAATCGTTTGCCCAGCGACAGTCTCTACCGCTGAGAGAAGATATTAGAAGTCGTGGCTGAACGGCGGTTCCGTATTCCTCGAATAAACACTGGCCTCATTCTCTTCTAGATCCTTCCACCACCTTGGATGAGCAAAGCGATAGGCGCGCCCACTCCCATGTTCCACGATAGTACCAAGCAACTAAGATCATAAAACAGGCAAAGGGATGTTTAACTTTATGTTTCACAAGGAAAATAGCATATACTAAGCATATGAATAGACTCAGAGCTGCGCGTTTTATCTAATTCACCACTCTGATCCTGTCGTGCCAGTCTTGTCGCCCACTGAGAGCATGCTTGCTAACAATAGCTGACTATCGAGGAGCTTTAGGGCAGCCAAGTGTTTGTTTTATAATAGTATTAAGAGTAAAGACTATTTAAGTAGTACACTTAGCTATATTTGTTATATATGTAAAAACAATGCAAAGCAGGTTTCTTTATATAGACAAGGTTTAAGATAATAAGGTAGTTCTTAGAAATGCGAGCCCTGGCATTAAATTATTGTCCTGACTTGACTTGAGGAGCGGCAGTAGTTATTTTATTATTGCAGAGCTATGAAAGGGGCTCAGGAACTCTAGATGCGAGAAGGTCGAAGTATGCAGAGAATATCTAGATAAAGAAATTTGAGAGGGCTAGGATACCATACAGTAAGCCCTAATGCAATTATTACCTAGGCATTTATGCTTCTTTCCACATCTTCATCAATACTTAAACCACTTCATATCAGCTTAATAATAGAAGATACCCGAGTCAAACTTGCTATTGGGCTATTGACTGGTATCTTCGTCAATCTGTGATGGAAATAAACATTCAGGTTAGCTGTCAAAGCGAGAGCATAGGCGAGCTGCACAAAAGCATAAGGCACAGGCCATGGTGACCCTTGGATAAAGCCGGAGCCGACTGCCGAGGCACTTTTTACGAAATGAAATTGTGGTCAAAAGCATTGACCAGCCGTAGCCTCGGTCAGATGACAATTCGCCAAGTGTCAACCCGCGGGTGTGAGTTGGGCATGAGTTGGATGATGAGACGAGGTGTGATGAAGTTGGTGAACGTAGAAGGTGTTTCCGAGAGGTATCCGCACGAGGTGCAACTAGTTGCCGGAACGAGAAGGTGAGAAGAGACAAGGCAATTAAGGTGCATTGGAGACACGGACCACCAGATCAAGCAAAGTGATCAAGTTGTTTGGTAGAGGCCGAGTGGTTCGCTGCAACATGGCATGACCCTGGAAAATCAGATGGAAGGAAAGAACAAAAATACACGTCGTCCGACTCGCGGGCGAGCAAGCTCTCTTTTTTTGCGGATACCCCGTCTCACAGTGGCACACCAGCTCGAGATTTGCGCGCTTGATCTCTGTCATTTTCAAGTAAGCATACAACAAAAAGACAAGATAAAGGGCGCCGATCCCGGAAGACATGAGCGGATCCGAGAAGACAGATGAAACGAGCACCGTCCGCGGCTTTGTCTAATCCAGGGCCTCGGGTTCGTCCGCCCGATGGCAAAGCAAAGGTGGAAGCATGGAAGAGCACTAGAAGGGGACCCTGATTTCCTTGACGTCAAAAGCGAATCTCTGCTCCACTAAAAGCGGCTCCAACGTTGCCTCCCAGGACCACGTGTGGGTTTCTGCTATGTAAGAGAGCCTCACGCCGAGACTTTTGTCTCCATCTTTCTACGTAAAAGAAACTCTTCAAGAACGCGCGCCAGTTGGGAATTAAGCCGAGAAAGCTCCACATTGTCAGGTAGGTAAACACCTGATTCTTGGCTAAGGATGAGTTTTTGTTCAGTTCAGTTCTTTTTGGCAGAGTTTTTTTCCTGTCGCATCTTATCAAAGTCCTCCGGCCTCTACCGCCGAGTCTGCCTCCAAACTTGAACCGGACTCGGCGAACGGCTCCGGCGCCACCGGCCAACACACGGAGGCAAAAGCCGTGCATTCCTTAGCCAAGGGTGCAGGTTCATTTCAGGCAGGTCAACCTCACCAACGGAGCGGCTCTCCACTTTTCGGTGCTCCATTCCGGCGGGTATGCCGGCATCACCGACGTCCAATCGGCCACGGTCCATCCAGCGTCAGCGGCCAAGCAGAGCCCCTCGTCTAACTGGCAATTTCGCCTCCGGATCACCCTTTTTTGCATCTTGGCTCTCGAGCTGTCTTCAAGGGACCTGCACCGCAATCTCAACACCTCGACCCCAGGATTCACTCGTCGTAGATGACATTGGAGAATTGCAACTCATCACGTAATGGACGCGACATGGCACCTCCAGCCTCGCCGTCCCCCACGGGGTTGGGCTCGAGAGGGAAAGACGACAGTCACGTCTCCGCAGACGACCCCTCTTCCCACCAGCCTACTTTGTCTTGGGATGGGGTTTTCTCAAATGACCTGATAGCCAAACTCCGTAATGTTAGTGCCTCCATTGGGTGGCCGACTTCCCAAGAAGGCTGCTGCTCGTCTGGGGTTCCTGGAGGATAGGGGCACTTTGAACTCCTCCCACAACCCCATTCTCCCACTCGAGTCTCCATCGGACCATCGCGGCCATGTGTGCAGGCATCAAAGCTTCTTACCCGCCCAAGACCTGCTCCGATCGGAGCTCTTCGCCTGGGGTATATGACTTTCCAGGGAAAAAAAAGGGTATATAAATGGAGACCCCTACTCCGCTCATAGCATCTGGTCCACCCGCTAGCCCATCGGACTTGGTTTCTTCTCATATTTTCTCCCTCTCCTCCCATTTCTACCTTGCTTTGTACATCAGTCCTTTCTTTTCATTCCAAAGGACCGCATGTTGAGAGGGTAGGCTTCAACATCTCCCCCCAAGGCAATATCCCAGACCTCCTCTTCAGCCCAAGCCGAACAACAGCAAGACACTCGCGGCAATGGGCATTATGCAATTTTCCAAAAAGTCGGCCGAGCCGGCCGCGGTGGACGATCAGATTCACGAATCGAGCGCCTCAGACAATGACCAGGTCAAGACTGCCGCCGACTTCCAAGAGGTGCCAGCCGGCGCCGTTGAAAAGGGCAACATCTTTGAGCAAGGCGGCAAGAATTACAGAACGCTTGGTCGCTGGGACACCATCCTCATTCTCTTCACAAACCAGCTCGGTCTCGGCATTCTATCTCTTCCGTCCACCATCAAGACCCTGGGCATCGTCCCCGGAATCATCACCATCATCGGCATCGGCTTCCTCTCATGGTATTCCGCCTTTGAGCTCTTGCAGTTCTATAGCAAACACCCCAACGTTGTCAGCATTGTCGAGATGACCCGGATCGTCGGAGGTCCTTGGTTCGAGTCTATTGCCGGCGTTGTCATGATGATCCAGGTTGTTTTCATCGTTGCGTCGGCTGTCGTTACCCTCTCAGTCGCCCTCAACACACTTAGTAGCCATGGAACTTGCACAGTCGTCTTTATTCTGGTTTCTTGTATCGGCTGCTACCTCTTGTCTCTTCCTCGAACTATGAAGTTCGTATCCAAGGCCGGTATCCCCAACGCCGTCAGCGTTGTCGGTGCTTGTATGGTTGTCTTGATTAGCCTGGCAGTCTCAGGCCCCAACAACAAGCCAGACGATTGGGCCAGGGACATTGTTATTGTTGGTCACCCGTCCTTCCGTGATGGCCTCAACGCTTGTCTGCGAGTCGTCTTTTCATATGCTGGTACTTTCACCTTTGTCAGCTACATGGCCGAGATGAAGGATCCAGCTCGCGACTTTGGCTTCTCCTTGGCTGTCCTGGAAATTGGCAGCACCGTCTTCTACGTCATCATGGCAGTTGTCTTGTACTGCCTCAGCGCCGAACTCACAACGTCCCCGGTTCTCAGCGCCGCCGCCACTATTCCAGCCAAGGTTGCTTATGGAATCGTGCTGCCAGCCGTCATTGCTACCGCCCTCTCTATCGGACACACTGGCTGCAAGTATCTCTATGTTGCCGCGCTTCGGAAGATGAACGCTCTCAACCAAGTCACCGACAACAGTGTGAAGTCCTGGACCACCTGGGTTATCTCTGTCAGTGCGTTCTGGGTCCTCATCTTTACCATCTCAAACGTCATTCCCATCTTCGACTCCATCCTCTCCATCACCTCGGCCACAACTATCCCATGGTTTACATACGGCTTCGCAGCCATCTTCTGGTTCTACAGCAACTGGGATGTCAAGTTCTCAAATTGGAGAAAGATTTCCCTCTCCATTGTCAACGTCCTTATTATCTGCGCTACTTTCTTCCTCAATGCAGGTGGATTGTGGGCTGCTATCACCGAGTTGATAGACCTATTTAACAAGGGAGACGGAATTGGAGGAGTCTTTTCTTGCGGAAATAATGCGATTTTCTAGACTAATAGGCCTTGGAGCATAATTTCAATCATTTTTCCCGTTCCATCCAGATCACTCTTCCAGCCCAACCTCAAAGCTGTCCATCTGCATTCACGTATACAAAGACCATGCCTCTCAATCCTTTCTGTGACCATGGTTGTCGTTTTTCCACAAATAAAGAACAATGGCCAGTTGATCAATCTCTATATGTGCTACAAGTTGGTTCATATTTGAAAAGCCCATCGTCATAGGACATCGTCTGAGCAAACGCGTTCACATGGGCTTTCATGCCTAACACCCGGTCTGGTGTAGCTAACCCCGTGGCTTCGTTGCTTTTTTTCGTTATTGCAGCTTAATCCTACTAGACATCCTAGGTGAACGTACTTGTCTTTTCAATAGAGTGCTTGCTATACCAGACCAAGCGCTGTGCACACACAGGTCCTTCACATAGACAGGACTGGGGGACACAAACGGCCAGTCAGAGAAATAAAATTTGCAGCTTTCTTAAACCTTACCCAGCAGCACTTGTAAGGTTAAGACAATTTATTATCTATTTTATAGTTTCTATGCGAACTTGACGAAGCACCACCTTCAGGCTGTATACCTAAACAGGCATTGAAACCTTTAATCATATCAGTCCTACTATCCAAGCACTAACTTTCGAAAATTTTTAAACCCCTATTAAGCTTTTATTATTCTCGCTATTATTAATACGAAGATACTTTTCTTAAGACAGGGCAATCACTATGGGAGTACTAATGAATAGTTATTAAAATATGAAAGCATTAAAACCCGGTCTTGAAAAGCCTTTATTTCCCTTCTCGATTCGATTCAACGTCATTTTACTCGCGTTGTTATCAGTCGTCAACTAGAGCACTCCCCTTATCATAGAGAGAGCACTGGGGGAACATATTCTATTTTCCTCATCAGCCACTGCATTTTTTTTAACAAACCTTTTCGTCTAAAATTATGCAACGCTGCTCTTTGGGATACGGGGTGTTAGTGACTGTTAATGTTAGTGATGACTCTAAGAGGCTGCCCAGAGAGATCATCCTCAGCCATCAAACACGATACATCAAGGTGGGGTGTTTTAGCCGGGAAAGCATTCACTAAATTGCAATTCAAGGCGTATCTAGTTGAGGCATCGCATCTCACGGCCTTGCCGGTGCCCTCTTGCTCAGTAATACTTGCTCAAGAGTCCAGAATGTGAGGGAGCACAACACAAGTCAAGGCCCCATAGCAATTACAGCCCAGGAAGTGACCTCATGAATGACGACGAATTGCTAACCAGTATGGGGATAGAGTCACTCAACCTGCCTGTGGATGTTCAGCTGGGCTCAGCTCATGAAGAATATCCGCAGCACGTCGGTCCGGCCGTGCGAATCCCTTAGGCGAGCGCCACAAGCGGAAAAAGACCACGGCCCAGATTTGATTCGTTAAAGCTGTCACGCGGCGGTAGCCTTGTTGGTCTAGACCAGCCAAGAGGCCCTCGTCACATGGACGTGATTAGTGGGGGTTATCACCGGCCGTCTTTGATCGGAACCGTCGGCGAACCGCTGCTTTGGCATTTGACGTGAGAGTCTTAGATTCGACAGTTGCCCTAGTTCCGCGCCGTCCGCTTGGGAATGGGGCCATGTTTCTGTCAGCATCGACTCAGCCAGGCACGTGTTTCGTCCCATTCGACAGCTTTGGTCAAGGTTTTTCATGTTATCTCATATGCACTTTCCGATTGTCCGACCTATGTATGATGTTGTGAAATACCTAAAGTATCGAGAAAGGCGTATCGCGATGATAGAATTGGTGGCCTCTGGGTGGTGGTTTGGACCATAAAAGTCAAGAGCAGAAGATTTACCCAGCACCGAGATAAAGAAGAATAGATAAGCCTCTTTGCATCGAGGTACGTCCGGAGTGGAAGAGAAGCTTATGCTTCTTCGTTATTGTCGCTTTGTGTGATGATAATTCACCGTGAATCCAGCATGACGGAGATCTAGAACTCATTGCTCTCTTTCAAATCCGAGTGAGCAGGTATCGGTGGGAATGACTCTTGCAGCGGGTTAAAGATGCCATCTCTCCGAAGCGTTCTCGGGAGTTTGTCCCCTAACACGTTCCTGCCAAGTGTCATTAATCATGCTGATGGAAAAGCTCTTGTGTTCACCGGACTCCCCTTCTACTGAAGTTGTCATTCCAGTCTCGCTCGTCTCGTTCGGCTGGTCTCTTCCTCTTGTATTCGCGCAGCGAAGCTGTACGTCTGGAGTCACCACACACAACAATCGGTCGAATCATTGTTTAAGAGTCACAGATGAACACTGTATCTGTCGTCGGCCTCGTAAATGGGCAGTGAAAGCTGTGTCCGGTTATCGTGCCCACAGCCCTTTCACAAGTCAATCTGTCTCATCCAAGCGTGGTTCGTAAAAACAGCCGTTGACAGCTTTTGTTGTTGTGACATGTATTCGGGTCGCTCGTTCAAGGGCGAATGGGGTTTGTCGCTCGTTATTTGTTGCAAGTTTCAGTCTTAAGGCCTACCCTTCGGAAAATCAACGTCAGTTTAGAAGTTCGACCCCGATGCCTTCATTAACCTGCAAGCAATGGAACGGCGGACTTGTTTCTCCAGGTCCAATACCTTAGTTCTCGCATTTAGAAGTGATTTGCGCGTTAGAGGACTCATCCGAGCCCCCAAAATGACCCCGTTGCTTGTTTCGTTTGGCCGTATTATAGCGCTGAGAGTCGTACCCAGATCAGCCTACGTCAGCACATGTTGCTGGAGTTCGACGAGGTATGAATTCGTAGATCAACCCTCGGATGAGCACATCGCCAGTCTTGTCAATGCAGGGGCGAGTCATGAAGGAGCTACTTCGAGGTTGGTCAGACACTAGACATGGCGTCGTTTCGAGTAATGGCAATGTGTGAATTCGGAGAAGTCAAACCGCATTCTATGAATTGCATGGTATAGCAACAAAACACAGCTTCATTTCAGCAGCGCAATCGAAACTTGTCAAGGTCTTATTATAATCCAATATGGATTGCTACGGTATCACTTGATCACACCCTCGGGTCTGCCAGCGCAGACTGGTTGCTCATTCATCTTGCCATTCCCAACATCAAATGCCTACCCTACACAGTCACAGCAAGCCACAGGTGGTAAGCGCTGTGTGAGTCAATGTGCAGTAAACTTGGGCCCCCTGACATGTGCCCGACTCTAATGCCCCTTTCCCGAGTCAAACGACACTCCGCGTTCCGGTCCGCCGGATTCGACGAGAGTCGAGTGGCTTTTACCTTTTTGTTAAAACCCTCAGACCATTCTCAATCTTGAGTGTTGGGGGACGGGAGTGATGTTGACAAGTTGGAGCCAAAACTGTTAGCAACACGTTAGCGTCTTCAAAGCTGAAGTTCAAGCGCCCGACAGGGACAATGGCCAAACGTCTTTTGGATGATCGATATATCCGAGCCCGGGGAAGGATGGCACTGGCCATGGGGGGCAGATAGGCGCCCAAGTCTGGTGTTGTTATTGAAGCTATTGTGACGCGGTGATGAATACCACGTCGTGCAAGGATTGAGGCCTCAACACTTTGACAAAGAGGGTACTGAATGGCTCCTGAATTGTTTCGAGCAAGAATGCCTGGCCTCTCAGTGGACAAAATCCACTCTGCCCAGAGCCCGCCCTGGCACTAGGCCGTGGATAGAGTTTGTTGGTGATGGCACCCTCCCAGGGTCAAACAGAGCTGGGTTTAATCGATATCCCACGTCGATGGGTGAATGAGCCAGCCACAGCCAAGTCAGGGCAAATTGAGGGGAGGTGTGAGAGGGCTGAGGACAGTCTGTAACTGGTCATCCCCCGGTACAATGTGGCGTACGGGCCTGGTCATTGCAGATTGCCGTGCCGTCCCCTCTCTCCGGAAGTACGAGGCCGGACGGCTTGAATCTCGGGTCAGCAGCCATGTTATGCAAGATGTGAGATCCGCACAGATGCAAACTCGACAAAAGGACGGCTTTGTTGCCACGGACCCTGTGTTTTCTTCTTGTGAGAGCCTCTCTCTCTTTGCTTTTGGTCACGGGGCTGAGGCCCAGATGCTAGAGGCAAACTTTTTTCCGTGTTTGATTGGGCATGGATTGGTGGAGATGCTTGGCGTGAACCAAGGTTTCTGGGGGCATTCCAAGGATGGGAGCATCTTGTTCAGCCTCTTCTCTCACAGTACGTCGTGAGGCATGCAAGTCTCGGCTGCCAACGCGATGATGGATCACTTTTAGACAATTTGTCAGATATCAGAATCAAGGTCACATATCAAAACATGAAGCGTCATCGGCTGGCATCTCGGTATGACATGTGTTCTCCAACGAACGACTCCCTTATATTAAAACCACTTGGGTGCCTAATAGAGTGGGTGATGACTAATGTAGGGAGGAAGATGATGGTCGCCATACGCGGCATGAAGGATTGAGAAATGAGGGAGGAATTAGACTCGAGATTTTTTATTTTTTTGCTTCTTTGTCTTTCCCCAGGACCAGGAATGAAGAACACCCACCACGGCTGGACGCCATCTGACTTGGTGAGAGCTGCCGTTTCCGATGCGGGCACCAACGGGACTACCGAGAGTGAACACATTGTGTGTTGGATGCAGAAACAAGCTTGGGAACGGTCCCGGTTCCTCGGGAACCTTGGCAGGATGGGAGATGGACGGGCCATGACAGCTGATTGATCGTACGGGAGCCAAAAAGCAATTCCTAGAGGTGGACTACGCGCCTTGTGGCTACATACTGCTGCGAGCCTTGTCAAGGTGCCGCCACTGCCGCCTATTTGCGACTGGTCTCTTTTGGCGCATCGCGTCACAATCGCAACCATGTTTTTTTCTTCTTCTTCACTCTCTGGTCAAGGTGAACCAGCAGGTCAATGTTGAAATGGGCACACCTCCCTTGGCCCCCTTTTCCACGCCGGCGATATGTAGTGTAGCGCTAGCGGAAGTGACACTCGGCCTTGGAGCCACACGCGATGCTTAATCCGGAGAAAGTTGTCGAGAGAGGAGGGGATCCAACCAATCACCAACCCAGGAGCTTGGGCTTGGGCTCTGGCTCAGTTCCTGCTCTGCTTGGATGGGGGTTTGAATTTGTCTGGGCTTCAGTCGACAGAACGCCTTGGCCCTTGCGTTAGCAGCCTATCTCCACGTGGCAGATAGCCTGGCACGCGGGCGAAAGAAAACAGGGCTGGTCCTCACACACAATTTCTATGGGGTGAGCGGCCTTGTAATCTTTCACCCGCGTGCCTGGTTCTGGTCGTGACGGTGGTGGCGACTCGGCGAGACTCTCTTGCTGGGGGCAGAAATGGGGGCAGAAACTATCTGCCCATTGTCGATTGCCACACCGTAGATGCAGAGATTGCGACGCGCCGAGTTCTAAATGTTCTGCTGTGGAGCGAGCGGCGGTTGGACATGAGGATTGAATGAATAGCGATGAATGGGCGAGATGTGACTGCATGGCTTTTGCGGCTGGTATGTCTTTCAAATTTACCCAAGCCCTGAAATTATCGCGCATCATGCAGAGCGGACAAAGATGCAGTGGCTCAGCCCAGCCCAGGTGGCTACATACCGGGTTTCCAATTAATTGTGTCTATGGGTCTTGAAGGGGGGGCGGGCGGCAAGGGTTTCTTCATCAAGACACACGAGAGATGGACAGAGAAAGAGAAATAGACCTGAGGCACGCGGCTGCAAACGCACTGATACAAAATGATGCCGCACATGAGACATCAGCGCACCGCATCAGCAGGAGGCCCGTGAACTCACCACCATCTGCTCGTATTTAGGTACTCGGGGCAAGCAAGGGGACAGGCACCCAGTTCCCTCGTCCTCTTTTGTTCTGGCGCCAGGAACGCCCGTCTGGTAGTCAAAACCCTCTCTAGCGTCCTTCTGTCAAAGAAAAAAGTAAACTGAAAACCCCAGGATCTGGGGGGAGAGGAAAAAGAAAGGAAACCAAGAGAGCATCGAAATGTCTCACCCAGCCGAGGTCAGACTGGACAGTGGCTGGCCTACAGTGGGTAAGGCCCTCTATTGGCGGGTCCAATAGTTGCTTTTAGCAGGCCTTTGATCGTAAAAACACTGGTGATGCAAAAGCTCCGATGCGTGCTAATAACGCAGTCCAGATCGCCATGATTAGCTCCCCTCGGGTCCTCCTGGCGCTACCGGCAAGGTTCCCGATCTGGTCCAGTCCATTCGTCACTCCAAACGACGCCTCTGGTGCCATGTCTCTGTCGTCCAGCCAGCCATGTCTCTTGTCCCCGACGTACCGTCTCAGCCGCTGGGAGCGGGAGCAGCTGCGCTGTGGGAGAGCTGTGAGATGGGCTGGGCTGTCCAGTGTGTGTCACAGCGCTTGTCAGCTTATCCTGGGTTTAGCGTCTGCACCGCGGGCTTTGTCAAAGCTTATGCCGATCTGTGTCGTGCCTTTCTCTGTCTGTCTGTCTTCTGCACACCCACAGCCAGAGACGGGTAAAGCCTCGCGTTGCCCCCGCGGGCTCTGGCTGGCTGGCTGGTTGCAGCCCGTACATGCCCCCCCCTCCCCTCTCTCTCTCTTGTTTCTCTAGCTCCCTCCTGAAGAGCCAGTCCGAGCGCACTGATGCTGTCCTCCCCTCGTGTATGTAGTATTCGGGCATGATAGGCTTGCCTTGCCTTGCCTTGCCTTGCCTTGCCTGCCCTGCTTCCTGCAAGTCAATCTTGCTCTAGTCCAGGGTAATGGTCGACATTGGTTACTCCGTCTGATATAGATGACGATCGCAACGTCCTATCCCATGCAGGGAAAGAGGCCCGTTCATCTGGTGGGCTTCAAGGTCTCGGCTACGATACACGGACGGCGCCATGCAACTCTCATGACGGATTCAAGGGGTATCCCCGTGTCAAAGCGCCATCTAGCAGGGACCTCTCTACCTTTCACCCAAGCACGATCGAGTCCGCTGAGTGGGCCCCTGGATCTTGGGGCGTTAGTGTGACTGCGCTACTGAAACTGGGGCTGCACAGTCCGGCAGATCCGTAGCGCGCCAGACGACACCCTCTTGCTCCTCCACGCCCGTCGTCAGAGCGCAGATGTTGCCAGGCACGGAACGGAGGGCCAAGGTCGAGATGGCACGTCTTTTGGGACCTGAGCGGGCGCGGCCACAGCTCCATAGGGCCTGGGCCGACTCGGGCTTGGCCGCCATAAAGCCAGTTGCTCCCGCGTCCTGAATCCCTCTAAAGAGGGAGCCTCGTCCGTACATCTATCTCGTCTCGTCTTCAATGATGAACTCGCAGCATCTCGCATTGGGAACCGCAGAGAGACAAGAGAGAGTAGACAAGGAATACTCTTTCATCGAAGCCCTTGCTCTTGGACCCCGGGAGTCCTTTTCCTTGGTATCCAAAGAAGCGCTCGGTCTCCCTTCCTCTCCCAGCACCCCGTCTCTGCCCATCACACCAGTCTCGTTGACTCGTCCGAGGACACCTCCTCAACAACAACAACATCACCTCTTCCCGGGCACACCTCAGCAGCACCAAGCGTACCCGACTCTCCTTCAGCAACAGCAGCAGCTCCTCCGGCAACAACAGCAGCAGATACAACAGCTACAGCTACAACAGCAGCAGCAGCAGCAGCTCTACTCAAGCACCTCGTCGCTCTCACAGCACTCCCAGCTCTACCCCAGCCCGCTGCCTCGATCCCTCACCACCAAGAAGAGCAACGTCATGGCCAACTCATCCAAGGCCCAGACGGCATGCCTCGAGCTCTGCCACAAGACGACGGCGCTCGGCGACCGCATCTCGGTCCGCATGCTCGAGTATCTGACCATGGTCACCAAGCAGCCTCACGGCCTCGACGTCCTGGCCCACGACTTCCTCGACACGTGCGAAATCCTCTTCTCCATTGAGGCAGGCCTCGGCGAGTGCATCCGCAACCAGCAGACCTTCCCCGGCGATGTCATCTCGGAGCTGAGCAAGAAGTTCCGCGTCACCCAGGCCGACTTTCAGCTTCTCGACCAGATGCTGGGCAAGTTTCTCGAGAACGAGCGCAAGGGAGCCATGGGTCGCATGCGACGTGGATGGGGACGAATCTTTGGTGACAATGATATCGAGAAGATGATCATCGCCCTCGGCCGCACGCGCGAGAGCCTTCGCATGAGCGCCTTGATGTTCCAGTGGAGTCTGGGCAATGAGAAGATTGAGAACGAGCTTGGAATCGGTTACACTGGCCTCGCCGCCGCCCTCGATCGCATGGACACTCGAGCTGGTGTCTCCCGGGCCAAGTCTGACGGCCATGGATCACAGCACAGGCCTTCGTCGGCCTCTCAACACCGCGGCATCGAAGGCCATGGTGTCATCACTGGTAACCAGCCCCCATTGCCTCCTCTGCCCTGGGCCGAGCGCACGTCTTCCATAACCCAGGAGCCTCTCAGGCCTGGCCTTGCCGACCTTCGAGTTTACGGAGGCTCCAACAACATGAACACTGCCAGCTCCATCAGCTCCAACGAGCGATATCACTCTGGAACTACTACGACTTTTGATCGCATGAGCACCTTTGACGAGTCGCATGAGACTCGCTCCCAGCACACCGCTCTGTCCGACAGCGAGGCTTCCCTCGAGGAACTCTCCGGGCTTGACCTCAACGGAGGAACCAAGGTTGTCCGACTTAAGGCTGATCCCTCCAGCATGCCTCGATGGAACCCCAGGAATACCGCTGGCGCTGATGCCGCCAACCTCAAGACTGCTCTTATCTCTGCTGTCCGTGGCAAGAACCACAAGCTCATTGAACAGCTTCTGGATCGCGGCGTCTCGCCCAACACTGGCCCTGAGCACATGGCTCTCAAGGAAGCCGTCATGAACACCGACGCCGAGGCCGTCCGCCTTCTTCTGCTCTTCGGCGCTGACCCCAACGGCACTGATCGCGATGGCGTCACTCCTCTCTTCGCTGCCGTCGAGAAGTCCTTCCTCGCTGGCGCCGTTCCTCTGCTCAAGTATGGCGGTGACCCCAACTTCACTCGTGGCCCGGACAATGAGACGGCCATGGCCGCCGCTGCTATCGCCAATAAGGTCAACTTTGCCCACCTTCTTCTCATCTATGGCGGTGACCCCAACCAGCTGACGGCTACCGGCGAGACCCTTCTCATCAGCGCCATCAACAAGAAGACGCCCAAGAAGTTTATCGACCTCATCCTCGACTACGGCGCCGACCCCGACGCCAAGAGCAGAGAAGGCAAGACTGCCCTCTTTGAGGCTATCCAGAACTCCAGGGTCGACATCGTCACCAGTCTGCTTGACCACAAGGCCAACCCCAACCTGCCTGGTCCTAAGCACATGCTCTGGCCCGCTACTTACCAGACTGCCTGCTTGCAGGTCCTCCTCTCTCACGGAGCCGACCCCAAGAAGTGCCCTGGTATCATGGAGCTCGCCGTCAGTGTCAACAACCTCGAGTCCGTCAAGGTCCTCCTCAACGCCAAGGTGGATCCCAACGTGAAGAAGGACAATACATATACACCCCTCTGCACGGCCATCCGTGACAACCGCAGCGACATCTTTACTCTTCTCCTGGCCAACGGCGCTGATCCCAACGTTCCTGCCGCCGAGTACCCGGCCTTCAAGTGTATCACACATAACCGCCTTCACTTCCTCCCTGCCCTGGTCGAGGCTGGCGCCAACCTCAGCTCCCCCAAGGGCATTGTCGAGACTGCTGTCAGCGTCAACAACATGGAGGCTCTTAACTGGCTCCTCGACCAGGGCATGAGCCCCAACGACAAGAACCCCAAGGGCCACTCCCCTCTCACGACCGCCATCCGGGAGAACCGGATCGAGATGGTCGACCTTCTTTTGACCCGCGGCGCAGACCCCAACGTCCGCGGTCAGGACTGGCCCGTGTGCATGGCTGTCCGCAACCCTCCCGTCCTCAAGCGTGTCCTCTCTGTGCTCGCCGAGCCCCGGGCCTTCAAGGGAGTTATGGAGATGGCCGTCGTTGCCAACCAGTTGGAGTCCGTCAAGCTGCTCCTCGCCGCCGGCGTCTCGGTCGAGGACAAGAACGGTGGTGTCTTTTCACCGCTCACCTCCGCCATCCGAGAGGATCGCAAGGACATCGTCTACTTCCTCATCAACGAGGGTGGCGCAGACATCAACGCTCCCGGCGAGCACCTCCCCGTTGTCAAGGCCCTGCGAAGATACCGCGGCGACTCTGAGATCCTCGAGTTCCTCCTGGAGCACGGCGCCGACCCCAACAAGCTGTACCGTGGCTGGAACGCTGTGATGCAGGCCGTCGAGAACGGCGACGAGGACATCCTCCGCCTGCTCGGCGAGAAGTCTGGCTTTGACCTCGAGGTCAAGGACGAGCTAGGCCGAACCGTGACCGAGATTGCCGCCTCAAGAGGCTGGGACGAGGCCGTCGACATCCTGATGGAGTACGCCGCCAAGCCGTCGGAGAAGGCTCACTAGACGATGGATGACGGTTATTGTAAGATGATGCAACTTTCTGGGTAATCGCATTATTGGGTTGAGGTTTAGGATCTGGAGTCTTCGAGATTGTTTTTGCGGTCGGTAATGGGACGGTGGTTTCAAAGGTCCTGGCTCTTATATCCTCTGTTTAGACACAGACAGACATTTTTCTTCGTATATTCCCCTGTTCGTATAGTAGTCTGGCTTTCCGGTTTTTCTCATCGGAGATCGTTTACTATGTCTAATCTACTTTATCAAGTTATACACTGCCCCAGATTGGTGATTCAATTGTGTCGATTAATTGTTTTGAGAGACCTTATCATGCTTTTACTTTACAGCTTGTTTCCCATGTTTACATGAACAGCCTTGATCTGTGTGTACGCTTCGAGACCTGCCTCACCAAGCTCCCTGCCAATGCCGCTCTGCTTGACACCTCCGAATGGCACGCGAGGGTCACAGTCCTGACTGCTGTTGATCCAGACCATGCCGGCCTCGATCTCTGCCGCAACGCGATGGGCCTTCTCCAGATTCGTAGTAAAGGCAGCCGCTCCCAGTCCGTATGTGGTATCGTTGGCAAGCTCAATAGCTTCCTCCTCCGTCTTGAAGGTGGCGATGACCACGACAGGACCAAAGATCTCCTCGCGATAGACGCGCATCGAGGGCTTGACCTCGGTGAAGACTGTTGGGGCAATGAAGAATCCCTTGTCGGAGCCTCCGACCTTGAGAGGGTGGCCTCCAGCGGCCACGACAGCGCCCTCCCTCTTTCCAATGTCGATGTACTCGAGAACCCTCTCGTATTGAACCTTGGATACCTGAGGACCCTGGTATGTGTCCTTGTCCCATTGGTTCCCAACTCTGCTCACAACATTGAGAGTGTCGATAAACTTCTTGACGAAGGCGTCGTAGATGGTGTCTTGGACTAGGATTCTCGACGTGGCAGTGCAAATCTGTCCCTGGTTGGACATGATGCCAAAGTGCGACCACTTGACCGCCTGCTCCAGGTCCGCATCGTCAAAGACGAGCAATGGCGACTTGCCGCCAGTCTCGAGTGTGATGTTCTTGAGCGTCTTTGCCGCGACGCCCATGATGCTGGCAGCCGTCGCTGTGGAACCGGTAAAGGCGATCTTGTCCACAAGAGGATGTTGCACCAAGGCAGCTCCTGTGTCTCTGCCGAGTCCATTGACGATGTTGACGACTCCCGGGGGGAAACCGGCCTCCTTGATGAGCTCGCCCAGGACGAGGATGCTCAGAGGTGTTTGCTCGGCGGCTTTGAGGACAACAGTATTGCCGCATGCGAGGGCAGGTCCGAGTTTCCACGTAGCCATGGAGAGGGGATAGTTCCAAGGGATGATCTGCGCGACAACGCCGACGGGCTGACGGATTGTGTAGGCGAACTTTTGAGGGTTTGTGCTGATGGTCTGGCCAAAGGTCTTGTCGGCCCAGCCAGCGTAATAGCGGATGACGCCGACAGCCTCGACGAGGTCGTTCTCCAACGTCTCAATGTATGTCTTACCATTGTCCCAAGCGTCAATGGTGGCAAAGAGTTCCTTCTTGGACTCGATCAACTCGGCCAGACGGTACATCAATTGACCACGGTCAGAAGAAGGAAGCTTCTTCCATGACTCGTGGCGCAAGGCGGCTCTGGCGGTCTTGACGGCCTTGTCGATGTCTTCAGCATCGGCAGCTTGCACAGTGGCAATGACCTCCTCAGTACTACAATACAGATATCAGTAATCGCGTGGACAAATTGACGCTGATTGAACATACGCAGGGTCAATGGAAGTAATGGTCTTGCCGCTGGAGGAAGCGACAAACTCGTTGCCGATAAACAGGCCAGTGGGCTGAGACCACTTGACTCCATTCGGAGCCGTCAATTCAACAGAGGGAGGCGCCATGACGAACGAATACTGGTAATTAATGCAAAATAAAGACAAGGGTTTAGCGATCTGGGGATAAAGAGCTTGGGTCTGTCTGGGGTTGGCGAAGCTGGTTTCTTGTACCCTTGAGGGCGGCGACCGGAAAGAGTATCCGAGTGACGATGGGAGCTTCTCCTCTTCTTGTCCCGAGTCAAGATGGTGATGCTTATGACTGCAACTCGTTCCCTTTGCGAAACTGGGTCGCGGAAACCTTCTCTTTTTGAACCAGCCTCCGTTCTGGATGGGGCAATCAGATAAGCCAACAGTGAGGCGTCAAAAACCCCGCCTCACTCTCTCTCCACAGAGGGGCAGAATGACGTGGTGAGGGTAGGGTAGATGAAGGCCTCATGACTGAGGGGTTTATCTGTATTCCATAGAAGGAGATGGTTTTGCATTATTTTTGCTATCTACAGGCTAGACTGTCGCTTCGCAGCCGCCTCCTCCGCTACCGCTCTTGGGATCTCGGCCTCGATGCCCTCTTCCGTGGGCTTCCATCCCAGCAGCTCAGCGCCGCGACGGGCCTTGCTTCTAGCGTTGGTGCCGAACAGGACAGAGCCGTGGGGTAGCACTGTGTCGGCCTCGGGTTTGTGAAGCTCCTCCACTTCAGTGGTCTCCAGAAGGCCCTGGTCCTTTGCCGCCTGGGCGACTCTGTCTGAGATGTCGGCCCACGACTGGTGTGAGGGTCAGTATTTGTAGTGTGCATTGCGGGAAACGCGGCACTCACAATCTCTCCAACGCCTGTCAGGTAGATGCCATCTTCTCCCCAGATCTTGCTATCATCATTTCCCTTTACGCCAGCCTCAGCCAAAACATAGAATAGCCTTGCAATGTCGGCGACGTGAACATTGCCCCATCGGCTCAGACCCCGCCCGACTCTCACTGCATGGCCCCTCTCCAGGGCCACCTGAGCCAGTGTAGGGATCTGGACGCTGCGCTGCTTGATGGGGCCTTCACCCTTTCCGTAGATGATGGGAGGCAGAACAAGAGCTGTCTTGACGGAAGGTGTTTGCTTGGCGACATCCAGGATGTAGTTGTCGACCGCTCGCGTCTTGTGAGCCTTGAGGAGGTCCCGGATGGATGAGACGCCGTCGAGGTCATCCCAAACCTCATCTGAAGGCTCTCCAGGCTTGAAAGAGGGAGACGCCAATTCCTCCACAGCCAGGCCGCTGGCGCCAGAGATCTGAACCCAGTAGCTGGGAGTTTGTCGCTTTTGCAATCCGCGGTGGATGGCCCGCACGCTGTCAATGTGCTTGTTTGACGCGACATCTTCACTTGTCGTTAGCAGCGTCACCACCAGGTCTTGGAGTCGCGATACGCACGCAGCACAACAGAAGCCTGAGAAGCCTCTTGCTCCACCAGGTTGCCATCGTCAAGATCACCAATCACGGTACGAATCTTGGGATAGACCTGCGAAATGCTCGCTGCGGCCTTGGCATCGCGAACGAGAGCCGTGATGGCGTACTCTGGATGGCCGCGCACCAGCTCGCGGAGGACTTGACCACCGACATAGCCGGACGCGCCAGTACTGAGCACAGTGTCAGTAATTTGCATAGGCCAAGAATAGCATGATCGCAACCCTACAGGAAGATTGAAGACATTTTGGCAGTTGTAATAGGCAGGATGAGATGGTGATGTGATTGCTACACTGAGGCTAGGTACTACGGCTCAAGATGGGTTATTTATGTCCTCATGCACCCAATTATTAAGCTACACATGCGAATTACGACACTGTGGGAGAATGGCGCTACTTATGCTCCGACTTTGCTTGGAAATACTCAAGGCAGAAGAGCAATTATCCCGCCACTGCCTGCATCGAGAGCCGAGTTTGCTTAAGCGACTGGGTTCCCTGCCTGTCGCGGAGACCTGCCATTTTAGTGTCGATGAGACGATCCCATCACCAACTGACTCTGCAACCACCGAGTTGGGTGTCACTAAGAGAGCAAAAAGGCTACAGTAGCCGACACTTGCCGTGGTCACGCTGACTGTAATGGTTTTACGCTTGCCGATTGTGTAAGTGATGGAACTGGTGAGAACAAACTAGTTTTTTGGTCAAGCATCAGGATATCGGGCTGTATTGTTAATGCCATATCGAGCGATCTCTATTACTCCCAGAAAGAGTCCAAGGCCGGGGCAGCCGTCGACAAGGTGGGTTGTCAACCTTTTCCCCTTCTTTGTCATCTTCTCGCTCATAGGCCAAGGATACGTTGAGGGGGCCGTGTGCGAGAGCAAGGACAATACCAGCGTTCAAACCTGGCGACTGTGACCCCAGGGAACGGCAAACAAGTGGAACAAGGTGTATTCACAATATAAAAAGACACTGGGACGTAGAGCTTCAGCCATAACCCGGCCAGTCGCGACTGGTTTGCCCTGCACAATCTTATTCCCATCACTCAGGTTTCGTAGCGTATACTGACCAACTGGGAGATGATTAGCTCGCTCCTAGATTCTGTGGCTATTCAAATCTGCAGACTCACATGGGCCAGTATGAGTGGATAGTGTGATCTTTGATATCCTTCCGGACCTTGATGAGAAAAACCTCCAATTCTTCGCTCGTCCACCCGAGGCCCCCTTGCCCCTCGGGACGTGTAAATACAGCCAAGCTTATCGCCGCCAAGGCATCCATGGTGTTCTGATTAGCCCATGTTCCTAATAGCCAATAGTGAGCGACCGTTGGAATATCTAGACTTTATCCTCAGAGTCTTACCGATTTGCTTGTATATCTGGGCCTTGGGCCAACGATTCATCGGCCACTTGCGCTGCACCACGTGAACATCGACAAAGCCAGCTGCTTCAAGCTGCTCCTTATACCTCAACGCGCTGTCAAGCGGAGAGCCCATGGCGTTAAAGGTGCGTAGAAGCAACGTCGCCCACTTGTAGAGCGGCGAGTCCTCAGATAGTGTACCGTCATCAGATCGAGGGGGGTAGATGATATCCATGATTTCGATCTTGCCGCCTGGGTTGAGGAACCTGGGAATAGCAATTAGTTAAACAAGGGCAGGGAACGAGAGGACAATCATTTTTTACTCAAAGCTCTGGTTGAAGAACTTGGGCCAGTCTCGGATTGACCCCGTGAGGAAGCGCGAAAAGATAAAGTCAAATTTAGTCGAGTAATCCCAGGCGTCCTCAAGATCGTCGACAAAAAAGGAGACATTGGGCGGGACGCTAGAATACATGTCAGCATAGTGTTGAGCATGTCGTGGCTGGGCGGCGCCTACGCCGATGGCTGGATGGGACTTAGATCGACGCCAGTAACCTGAGGCATGATCAGTTGTGAGCTCAATCCTGGCCACTGGACGGTTATTCACTTCACACTCGGGATGCTCGTCCGCTAAACGCTTGTTAGAACATTCGCATTCGTTCTCGTCAACGATAATGGGACTGTACCAAAGTCAATAGCCCAGATCCCTGTGCCACAACCGGCATCCAACGCCCGACGGAGCGGCTGAGTCAAGGGAGCAGCATGTAGTCTCCCTTCAAATGTGAGGGCAAACAAGTGATGTTGAATATCTGCGTCGGATAAGCTCGTTACGGGTCTTGGTTGGGGCTCAAGCTATGTACCTAGTCGCTCGTTCTCTGTCTGCATCCTGTCAAGTTAGTCACGAAGGTACGGGTAGTCTAGCTGTGTGGGGTAACAAGACCTCGTCGTTTGGGAAGACATAAACTGCATCGGTTCAGTCAGTGAACGTGGCGTCACTTCGGATCTACAAGCGCAAGACTGGGCGTCTTTACCACCGTCCTTGTATGCGTGATATGTCCGGCCATTCTCCTCGCGATACCTCAAAATGCTAGATCGCAGAGACGTGGTGTCACTCGCGCCATCCGCGCCGAGGGCTGAGTCGCCATCATCAACCGTCACGTTATCGGGCTGCGAGATAGTTCAAGGCGGTCAGAAGACTTGCAAGGCATCCAATCTGTGGTGGATTCCTACATTGTCGTCGGCCTCGAGCGGAGGTGTCTCAGGATTCTGCTCTTCGGCCATGGTCAGGAATCGTTCGATGGAACTGTGCCAGCTGTCAAAGCGGGGGATCCTGGTTTATGTTTGAGCAAAGCCCGCCGTGGATTAAATAACTCGGCGCTAATACGATAAACAGGGGTATTATAGTTAGCGTGACTCCCTAGACTAGACTAGGTAATAGTATAAGAGGGCCTTAAGTAGGTAATTCGATTTCTACCTAGGATTATGGTGAGATCCCTTGTGCTCTCAGTTCCATCCCACGTGATCCCTTCCTGCATCTTCCAGAAGCATGCCCAGGTCCTCGGGCTACTGGAAGCAGGGTGTAGCTGCAGGGATGGAGCAAGCCAGGTCGTTTATCTTGATGAGTGCAACACCGCTTGCCGGGTGCTCATATTTACCCATGTGCATCATATATCAAGACCTGTTATAATGACAGAGGGCTTAAAGACATCAAGGGCCAGATAAAGCCTTTTAAGACTGGTTGAGGGTGGTGACTGAGATTGACAAAGAGAAGTGTTCTGACGGGATTGAACGCAATTACTCAGCAATAGGCGCATGCCAAAATGGTATGTGATGTGCCTAAACTAAGGTACTATCTGCTAGCTCAGTTATCCCATCGAGGGCCGGGCTTCAACTATAACAAAGAACACATTCTAAACTAGGGTACATTCTCCCCAGTGTTTTCCTTAAACTCCTGGAACTGAAGCTTGTTGTCCTCCCCAACGAATGTCACTGGAGACGGGCGAGTTCTATTGACCCTCAAGTCAAAGACATCCAGACGCTGATATCCACCGACAACATCGTGATACTGCTTCCCCTCGATGCAATCCTCGACGTCTATATCCGCATAGAGAATACCTTCCTGGTTTTGAAGGTATTCAGTAGGAACATGCTCCTGCGTCTCAGGATCTATGGTGAACCCAGGTAGAAGCGCTCCAGTTGGATCCAGGAACTGAGTTGCACCGCGCTGAGACTGTTCCAGCACCTGCGTGAGGTATAAAGAGCCGTCCGCAATAACCTTTATAGCATCGTCTCCAAGAACGGCTGAACAGAGAACTCCGAAGCACTTAGCCTCGAAGCAATGAGCGGCAGCACGAGTCCTGTTGGCAGTGACGTTGTCATAGTTGGGCTTCTCTGGTGCACTGCTGGTCGATTCGCTTGGGGAAGGAGGCGGAACCCGAGTGGGCCAGATAGGTGGCCAGGTGGAAATGTGAATCTATTCGCGTTGTGCCATCAGAGTATAACGGGCCAGTGGGTTGGTGTTTTCGCCGCAAATTAGATTCCCGAACTTTCCGTAGGGAGTTTCGGCAACTCGTAATCCATGGCCATCTCCGGGTGCCCAGGTTAGCTTCTCGAAGAATGTCGGTACAAGCTTCCTATGATACACTAAGACCTCCCCTTCGGTTCCAATAAGGATATTCGAGTTATACAGAGTTGCGCTACTCGAGCGGACCTTTTCCGATAGACCTATGCTGACCATAATGCCCAGCTGTTTTGCCGTGGCACGGATAGCTTGAACTTTGTCGCCAAGGAGGGCTCGGGCTGGAGCCGACCGTAAGAGGCTCCCTGTCGTTGTGGAGTGCGATAAGGGAATGGCCATGGTGGTGTTGAGCCCAGCTGAGTTGAGCGGAGTCGGTGCTAGGGACGGAGCCACCTCCGGGGTTTCCGCTGAGCCCAGGCCAAAGTCCTCGCCGAGGATGAACTGTGCGCTGTCGGAGTGTTGGCGACTGGAGTCCGACTGATCCGCTGTTGTTGGGCCATCTGCTCGCCGTTCTAATGCCTCGAGCCGGTAAAGGATACCACTTAGCTGATCTAGCGGCACGGACGCGTTCCTACCGATGGTCTGGGTGAGCAACCAGGCTTCTGCAGAGCACAACATTGCAGTCTAGACAGACGTACCTGGGGGGTTCGACTTCACGGTACTCGCATGAGTTGCCAGCCTCCTCGCAGAGGCTACAGGATGGTCTCCCACCATCACATTTGCGCTTTCTGTCAAACGAACATTGATCAGTATCTAGTATCCAGACTTCGTCTCAATTGCCACCACGAGGCAGCGGAACATGGATTGCGGCCCACCATTCCACGTCGATTCGCCTCTTGCGACAATAGTTGCAAGCCACGGCGGCTCGCCTCCGCTTGGGACTGTGCATGACCGCTGCTTCCGTGTGTGTCTTTCTCGTTTGGCCGAGCTGTTGTGTGTCGGAACAAGCAGCGGGATAGGAGGCGGACAATCCGCAACCTGGGGCAAGCGAAATGTCTCTTATGCTTGAGCAGTTTCGACTAACTAGGTCTGGAACGGTTAGCGGCCGGGTAACTCGAACGAATGAACTCCGTCGCTTTGTGTCGACCAATCATAGGCTGCGGGCGACGATGGTATCGAGTCGGCCGGCGGAAAGGCGGCTTCACCTCCGCGGCCATCAAATTTGTTGCCCTGTCAAAGGTCGTTATCTCAACCACCTTGGCCAACGTGATGGACCAACCCCAGATCATGAGGACAACCAGATTAACTTACCCCGGACTATCATATGTGGGGTAGGATGGACAATCTCGAGTGACGTGTCACGAGTTGCTATCAGTCTCGGCCTGGCAACGCGTAAAGTTTGCGAAGGCAACTCTGGTTCAACCTTCTATAACTACCTCCCCTTCTCCTCCCTCTTATACAGTCCTCTTCATCGAAGACAGCAAGACCAACAGCCCAGTAACTGACAAGAACCATGACTTCATCCATTCCGCACACTGAGGCCCCAGATGGACTCCACAAGCACTTGATGACGGCCCTGGTAATCTCGGTCTGTATTATCGACTCCGTGGCCATCGCCTATGACGGATCGCTTATGGGCTCTCTCAACGTTATGAAGGCGTACCAGAACTACTTTGAGCTCACGACTTCGACCACTGCTATCAATACCTGCGCCACTTTCCTGGGAGCCATCCTAGTTGGACCCTTCACCGGAATACTTATTGACTAGAAGGGGCGTAAGATTGGTTTGTACGCGGCCTACATCGTTAACATCTTAGGTGCCGCCATTGCCGGGGGTGCCATCAATATCGCCATGTTCATCGCGGGCCACATCATCATCGGCATCGGCGTCGGACTCGGACAAACCGCTACTGGCACCTATGTTGCTAAGACGACGGCACCTTCGGTTCGCCCCACGGCTCTAGGTCTATACTTTTCTTACTAGGCCGTGGGTTCTCTGCTTGCTGCTGGGATCTCATATGGTGTGAGTAGAGATAGCTTTAAGACTTTGATTTTTTGTGCTAATAGGTATTAACCTTTAGTCCTCCGGCCTAGAACCCTCCAACTAGACATGGCGTATTCCATCTATCCTACAGGCGGTACCTCCGCTTACAGTCCTCAGTCTCACCCCCTTTGTCCCAGAGTCTCCCCGATGGCTCGCATACCAAGATCAACGAGAAGAAGCGCTAAAAGTTCTGGCAAGGGTCAATGGCGCCGATAAGCAACACCCGCAAGTATAAACTCAGTACAGGGAAGACATTAATACTCTAGAATACGAGAAGAATAAGGGTCGGAGCGTCAGCATCGCAGATATACTCAAGGACCGAGCGAACCGCAAGAGGCTTCTACTAGCCTTATCTATGGCGCCGCTTACCATATTAACCGGTTTAAACATCATCACATAGGAGCTAGCCCAATCACACGCCCATCATAGTGCTAACATTAAAGCCTAGTTACTACTTTGGCAGCATGCTCTCCCAGGCCGGCCTCGGTGACTCAGTCATACAGCTCAAGGTTAACATCTGCCTCTCCTCGTGGCAGCTGGTTGTTGCAGTCTATGGATCCTTCATGGCTAAGAGGTTTAGCCGCCGATTCCTTACTCTATTCAGTTTGGGACTCTGCTCTATCTTCTTCTACCTGCTAGCAGGGCTAACTGCCAAGTTCGGGACTTCACATAACCTAGCCGGCACTTACGGCACCATTGCCTATATCTTCCTCTTCCTAGGTGCATATTCCTTTAGCATCACTCCTCTCACGGCCATATATACATCAGAGGTTCTTCCATACAATATACATGCCAATGGGATTGCCACGCAAGGCATCCTAATCAAGTCGTGCGGAGTGCTGGTTGCCATGGCTTTCCCATATATAATGGAAGCTATTGGGTGGAAGACTTATATTGTCAACGCGTCGTGGAACATTTTGATATGGCTTTATATCTACTTCCAATGGGTTAAGACCAAGGGGCTGACTCTGGAGGAGATTGATGTCTTATTTGACGGTGAGATGCATGTTCGTCAAGACCTGGATTTGGAGGCCGTCAAGAGTGGCGACGTCAAAACCCTCCATGTTGGCCAATGAGTGTCTTTGCCTTGTGGCGGTTAGGCGGAGGAATAAATGTGTATGCAAATCTGAATGGCAACTTTGGGTATCATATTGGCAGGTTTCTTCCCATGCAGACAAGATCCAGGCAACCATGGGCCTCCTCAGCTCTTTGATCATGTCGCGTAGGATAGGCCGAATGACCAAGCCCTTATCAAGAGGTCGTAATTGTTTCACAATAGACATTAAGTCGCTCAACTATCCAACATTTCATTAAAGACTTAAAGCTAAATTTAAGCTGGCGGCTGGTGAGCAAAGGCGATCTGAAAGTAAACTACTTGTTGCTACGTTTCATCCTAGAATAGGTAGGTACCACAGTGCTCATTCGTGATCACTGATCATTCACATGGGTCTCTCCATGCCAATCCCTGGGGCAAATGTTGGCTGTGCCGGGCAACGCTGAATCCTTCGTTGGTGGCTGAGCTTGTTTTACCTCGCCTCTGCTGATCCAAGGCAGTCACCAAGATGCTCCCAATCAAGTGTCTGGTCGGATCTTTATCTGAAGCAAGCCAAGGCTGTGCTCACACAACCCCAGAATAATCCCTGCCTGGTACGTCACAGAGTTTGGGGTAATCAGCCAGCAGCGTTGCTTTAATAAGAACCTCGGAGACGTCCTCTAAAGTGGATTCAAAGCACAAACAACAGAAGACTCAATCATGGCATCTCCTCCTCCGTACTATCCCGAAAACAATGCGACAGCCCCGGCTGGAGCCGCACCCCCACAATACGAGAGTGTAGCCTCGAACGCCAGTCAACCGCTTGCGGCTCAAACCGATACACCAACCTTTCTTCTCGATGACTGTGTCGTGCTAGAGCAGTCCCGCAACCGGGTTCACTACGAGCTCGGCAGTCCGCTGGGCTGCCCCACGACAGAACCTTGCAGCATCACAAAGCACTGCTATCCCCCCAACAATGAACCTTGCGAGAAGCCGCCTCGCGTGCATCTGTATGATTTCCAAGACACGTGGAGCCAGATGGGGGGCGTCCACCTGGCCATTAACGGGAGAGCCGGCAAAGATCGTGCATACCCAGGACTCTTCCTCGTCCAGGGGGTAGGCTCGGCCGCGTATCAGGTTGCAGACCACTTCAAGGCGAGCCAGGGGGTCTTGGATCGAATCAAGAACAAGAACCAAATCACTTGGGTGGACACCAAGGATAGGGTCGTTGGCGTCGAGTTCAAGCAGAGCCTCAACAAGGACTCTGGCCAGACGTCACCCCCCAGGTTCGAAGTCAAGACCCCGCTGGATGAAAAAGAGCTTGATCTTTTGGTGACATGCTGGTGTGCCAAGGTGTGCCACGAGGCTGGAAAGCCACCAAAGGAGCCCATGTCCTGGCAGAAGTGTTAGTATCGACCCGCCCCATGTTTGACCCCATGTTAACCGTCACATCTTGCAGTCAAGAGAGTCGCTGGGGAAACTGTAGTGTCTACGGTTGGATCACAAGCCGGAGCTGGCGGGGTAATCAACCCATGATGAGATTCGAATGTTTGATAGGCGTTGTCCACGATGGAGCCTCACATCGGACAGCTCCATCGGGATTGTCAAACACGCTTCTTTGTGCAGGCAGTAGCGTGGGGGCCTGCATGTACCGAGCTGAGAACTGATAGATTGCATGGTTTCTGATCGATTTCTCCTTTCTCCTGCCCGTTTCCAGTAGCGTTCTATGCACAGTCTAGTATGCAGATGGTATCCCGTGACAAAGATGACATCTCCCCCGCTCGCTTGGAGACACATGGCGACAAGAAAGTCAAGCGATTGGCTCATGTTTGTCCGGGTAGAAAAATAGGGCGGAGATGTGTTCATCGAGAACTCTTCTAGCTTAGCAATCGTCGTGTTTATCAGTGGTGAGTGTCATATAAGGCGGTTCACTGTGGATTCAACAAACCACCACTTTTCCCTGTTGACAACTTCAAACCCCCAAACAGTCAATAATCAGTCTCCCAATAACAAAAAATCAACACACGACTCATTGCCTCCCCCCTTATCAACCATGGTTTGAGTGGTGACCCTAGCTCCGGACTTTGACCAAATGCCGTTGTCGCCCACGCGGACTCCCCGATAAGCCAGCCACTCACGGGCCCACGCTAGCTCGCGGAGACATTCCTCTTTGGAAAGCCGCCGTCGTGTGGTCTCAGTGACCACTCTCCCCCTCATTCTTCTGGATACAGAAGACCTCAGTTTGCTCCCCCCGGATAGTTTCTCTCTTTCGTCTGCAATGCAACAGGGGAACTTGCATCATCCTCGTCCGTCTGCTTCTTTCATACCTACACAAACGACCCACTTGCCTATCTCGAATTTCCCTTCTGTCGTCTTCTCCAAGATCAGATGCCCAGGCAGAGCGGGACCAAGGTTGAGCGTACGCGCACCTTTACTGGATGCCGGACTTGTCGAAGCCGACATGCAAAGTGCGACGAAGGTACCGTCAATCGCATCTCATCCTCATCACGCGACACAGCTGACTCCCTGCTCTAGCTCAGCCAGAATGCGGCACCTGTCGGAGACTCGGGCTCACCTGCGGTGGGTACGGAGCCCGCCTCTTCTGGATCACCGACGATGCAGTCCGGCCGGAGCTCCAGCAGAGCCATCGGGGATCCGAATACCGGTACCCACTCTTCTCCGGTATGTCCTCCGGTCCCGGATATCCCATTGCCGAAACGGAAGCTGATGTTCCGCAGAAGTTGATCGCAGATTAATGAGTGCCGAATTGTCAGACAGCTTGGGCAAACAGTCTGCCATGGACATCTTGGCCGACATTGACTCTGCGTGCGACAAGTTGGCTGGTGGAAACTCGGCCATGATCAAAGGCCCCTTCGGCGTTTTTCAATCAATCGAAGAGCCATCACCGGCCGATGTTCTCACATCCTCTCCAGATACCGAAAACTCGAATACAAACACATATCCTGATACCGACAGCTTCATCGAGGAGGTACAGCGGCACGACTGGCCCACCCATATCGGAAACGACCTGGATCTGTTTACCGGCCCTCTGGATCCGAGTCTTTCTCTCAACCCTGAAGAACCAACAAGTTCGGAACAAGTCCTCGTGCCAGATTCATCCATGGCAAACTTCTTCCTAGACAACTCAATGGGAGTTGAAGGCCTGGCCCTCTTCAGTCCAAACTTTATATCCCAGGCGATAGAAAGCGAAGCAAATGGCCATGCAGACAGCCATGGAGACGACCACGGCGACAACCCATTTAGCCACTTAGAAAACGAAGTCATGCCGTGTCCTCGGGGGTTGCCACAAGCCAACGGAGGCAACTGGGGACTTCCAGAAGAGGCAGAACCATTACTCCGATACTACAGAAAGCACGTGGCTGGGGAAAGAACGGCAATGCAAGCAAAACGAAAGTCTCCATGGGAAATCATCTTTTTACCTTGCGCTCTTGAAACATTTGCCGAGCTCTCCCTTTGGAACGAGGCGTCACATACGCGATCTACCATATTCTATACCCTTCTCGCCCACAGCGCTCTTCGGCTACACATGTCGAATAAGCCAAGCACGTTTTCTTGCGATTGGAAAGAGATTGGGATAAGGAATCACGAGAGAGCTCAATATCACCTACGCAATGCTCTGCAACTCGAAATGTTTGGTCCCAAGCAGGCGAATTACAAGGAGTTGCTGATGGCGATTCTAGGCATGGCCATGACTTCGGTTTGTTTTCTCCTGTCTGCCCTACTCTCGACTTTGGCTAACAAGCTTCATAGTTGCACAGCGGCGCTCGTGCTTTCCGCGTCTTCCTCCTCGATGCCGAGAGACTTATTCGACTTCGGGGCCTGATCAACCAAAACCCCTTCAAAACACGCATGCTGCATCACATGTATACCCATCTCCGTGTTATTGCGGAGAGTATATCATTGTGCGCCGACCCTCATACCGACGGCTCCGATGAGGTCAATAGCACCGACCTCACCCATGGCCGAACCTTTCGAATCACCGAAGATGCCCTCAATATCGGTCTTGATCCAGCGCAGGAGAAATCAGAGGAGGTGGGTTACAATGACATCCATCTCGAGATCCAGGGCCGCTGGACGCACACACTTTATCCTGTCATCTACGGCATCCCAGAGTCCCTCATGACGCTCCTGTCACAGACGGTCTCCCTGTCTAACGAAAAGATGCGTCTCGAGACCCTCGCTCGTTGCAACCCCGGGGTTTCGGTGGCACTGGCAAGACATACCAAGACGCTTGAGAATAGAATATGGGCGTGGACTCTTGCCCTCGACCCTCTGGGACCGCCGAAACCAACTCGTCTACCTCTTGGGCCGGAGCAAGATCTGATGGCTCACCCTCAAGTGCGATCAATGGCGCTGGCGATACACCAGGCCCTGATCATCTACTTCTACCGGAGGGTGTACGACATGAACGCCATGATCCTCCAGGACCTGGTCAAGAAGACACTGGACTTGCTCGAGCCCTGTCTGAACGAGTTGATTGACGACCAAGACTTTGCCACCAGCCTCGCTTGGCCGGCGTTTGTTGCTGCTTGCGAAGCCGTGTCTCCTGATCTCCAAGAGCGAGCACTCAAGTGCTTGTCTGTCACGGATGACAAAGGCATATACTTTACGCCAAAGCCGGCAAAAGTGATTGTACCGATGATATGGGATAAGCGAAAAGAGTCGGGGGATTGGACTGCAAGCTGGCAGAGTCTCGTGTCGGATAGCTTGCTGTAGGACTTGTGTAATACCTAGGTAGCTTGCGGATGTACAATTCATGCTATGAACTGGCGCGCCACTACACTGCTTCTTTATAAATATTGTGATCAAATTGTGATCATTCATTGAATTCATGTCTATTTTACTTTTTTACTTTAACTATTAAACCTTTTCCGCACTAGGCGACATTACGCAAGAGTCACACCAGCATCCTTCAGCAGACCAGCCAGCTCCGCCCGCTCAGCGTCGGGGAGGAGGTGGAAGGGCTTTCGCAGACCACCAGTCTTCCATCCTCGCAGCTCCATACCGGTCTTGACGGCGGGACCGTACTGGTGAGCCTCGAAGAACTTGCAGATGGGGAAGATCTTGGACCAGATCTCGCGTCCCTTCTTGAGGTCGCCCTCAACGGCGACGGCGTTCCACAGCTGCACCGACAGCTCGGGCAGGACGTTGGTGGTGCCCCAAACGGAGCCCTTGGCGCCGGCGGCAAGGCCGTAAAAGGTAAGGGTGTCCCATCCGTTGAGGGCGGTAATGCTTCCGTGGTGGTGGAAGAGGAGGTCGGTCAGGGCTGGGGCATTTCCGGACGTGTCCTTGAGGTACTTGACTCCCACGTCGGAGAGACCAGCGAGCTCCTGGGGTGTCAAGCTGACGCCACTGGCAGCGGGGATGTTGTAGTACATGATAGGGAGGCCGCTAGCCTTGTGAATCTCATCAAACATCTCGCGGAGCTGGGGCAGGCTGGGGGCGTCGTAGTAGGGGGGCACGACCATGAGGCTGGCGGCGCCGACCTTGGCGGCATGCTTGGCCAGATCGACGATACCGGCGGTAGTCAGGTCGCCGATGCCAGCGATGACGGGGACGCGGCCGGCAGCCGACTTGACGCACTGCTCGAGGACGGCCTTGCGCTCGTCGACGGTCAGGGCGGTAAACTCTCCGGTGCTGCCGCCAGGGACCAGGCCGTGGACGCCGGCGTCAATCTGACGCTGGATGTGGACGTCAAGGGCAGGGAGGTCGACGGCCCCATCGGCGGTGAATGGGGTGATGAGGGCGACAAGGATGCCGGTGAGTTCCTTCTGGGGGGCCATTTTGGAGAGTCTTTAAGAGGAGGTTATTTGTTGCTGGGATAGGGAGATGGAGATGAGAGTGCAACTTGATGATGATGGCGAGAATAAAGAACAACTCGTCTGATCAAAGCATTCACATTGTCTATTATATGCGCATCCTGTTCCCCTCTGGAGGATTCCTCTTCTACAAATCCGTATATACCCCGCGTTGTTGGTGTGGAGTGGGAAACTCTGTAAAGGGTCTTGCCTCTTCGAAATAGGTAGGTTTCCACGACGGGGTCGGCGAGGCCTGCCACGCGGCAACCAGCGGGAGCATCGGCAGAAGAAGCCTCGTTTTGGGGGGCGATTGTGATGATTAGGGGGACTTGCCTGTTCTGAGGGACGCTTATCAATGCGATAAATCTGGTGATAGGCACGTGGACATCAAGGGCCGGAGGGCGATCCGTCTGTACACGCAATCTTGTCATGATGTTTGAGTGAATGAAAGGATGATCCCGGCCTTTTATCCCGGCTTCCATCATGGTTCCAGAAGGCGACCCCCGGTTCTAGGGGTTCGTGCCCACTGTTTCAGCGTCCCAAGTCCAGGGTAGCTCTCGGTGAGATAAGCTCAAGCTCATTGCGCGAATGATTGATGGCCCTTGAGGATAATACTGGGAGGGAATGGAGTATATCTAGAAGTCTTTTCAATGGGGATTTTGCCGTAATATTGAATGTGGCCAGGGACAGAGCATAGACCATCTGCAAACTAATGGTGTGCATGGCTGTGATGAATCTACCTGAGGTACATATTTTACGTCAAGGTCGTATGCAAACTGTTTGCACCACCATTCGCGAGTCCAAGGACAGCATTTCCAGAATTTCTGTTTAATAAGTCAAGCTCGTAGCAGAGCATATTAGAATGCTCTCCCACTGTTATGTGGATGCTACATATTGCCTTGTCAAAATCCAGGTGCTACACAATGCCTTTCACGGGAAAGAGAGTAAACCGGGCGCAACAATTGTAATCATGCATGCAATGCTCCAATTCTGCTTGTACAATGCTATCAAACAAACTCCATGCCAATCTAACAGCTGATTAAACCTTTTACAACTTAGACAAAATACCCTCAGAGTTGAGAAACGCGAGATGACTTCTCGAAATGTCCTTAATGGTGCGGCATCTAAGAAAATGTCAGTCAATGAACACCTCGCAAGATTAATCGCATCATACCCAGCGAGCGCCATGGCAAGCTTGAACTCGTACATGAGGATCTTGAGAGCGAGCTCGACACCTTCTTGGCCGTTATACTATCGGAATTGTTAGTATTAGCAAAGCGCATGCTTGTGAATTGGCACGTACTGCAAGGCCCCAGATGGGAATTCGTCCGACAAAGCAGTGACTGGCTCCCATGGCGAGCGCCTTGAAGATATCTGTACCTCGTCGAATGCCGCCATCGACAGCGACAGGAATCTTGCCATTGGCCGCGATGACACATTCTCGGAGCGCGTCGAGGGTCGCAGGGACACCGTCTAGTTGTCTACCACCGTGGTTCGACACGATGAGACCGTCAAGACCGTACTTGATGGCCAGCTGGACATCCTCGGCGGCATACACGCCCTTGATCCAGAGCTGCAGCTTGGTGTGTTGGCGCAACCAGGGAATGGCAGTGTCCCAGTCGAGCGACGGGTCAAAGTCATGCTTGCTCTGTGTCAGATCCTCGCTGGATCCGCTGAGCTCACTCTTGCCGTCGGAGAGAAGATTGGGCCAGGCCATGTCGTCGGGGAGGACAAAGTTGTTGCGGTATTCGTTTAATCGGCGGCCGAGCATGGGGACATCAACAGAGAGGAAGATGGCCTTGTATCCAGAGGCTGTAACAAGAAGTGTTAGACGCGATTAGAATGCGCGCACGCAATTGAACTTGAACCCACCTTCAGCGCGTCGCAGAATCTGAAGTGTTGTCTCGCGATCGCGAAGAACACAGAGCTGCATCACATAAGGGTTCCCTGATCCCTCAGCGGCGACATCCTCAAGAGAGGCTGTCGCGTACGAAGAGAGACCCATGCAAATGCCAATCTTGGCCGCAGCCCGCGAAGTCGCAATCTCGCCATCAGGATGCGCCAGGCGGTGCATCGCAGCCGGACTGAAGCCTAGAGGCAGTACTGTCTTGCACCCAAAAATCTCGGTCGAGATATCGACATTGTCGACGTTGACAAGAATGCGCGGTCGGATCTTGTACCTGTTGTAGGCCTCTTCGTTGTCTCTCAATCTGCAACATGCCAATGGTCAGCCGTAGCGCAAACACAAGCACGCAGAGGGAGCAAATCATACGTAACCAGATCCATGGCACCTTCATTGAAGTAGTCTATGGTTCGACAGTCAGCATGGGTCCATCCGGCGTGTTCTTGGCTTGGGGATGCAGGGTGTAGCTACCCCGATACATCTTGGGGAGCTTCTTGCTGCCAAGCTCCTTGAGGTCCGCAATTGTGTGGACATGGGGATCCCACGAGACGCCTCGGTTAGCCATTGTGAAGGTATGATACTGTCCAAAGGGTGTCTTGGTCTTGAAAAGCAGAAAGAGATAAAGATTGGTAACTTGACGATGCCGAAAAGTGACAGCAGCTCGAATCCAGTCAAATAACTTTCACAGCTGATCAGAAATGACCCGGCCCCAAATACCCCAGCTTGCCCATGTTTGGGGAACGTGCCTAAATCGATCAACGAACGCGTCCATGTGATCACTTGGCAAAAGAAAGCCAGCAGTCTGGAAGCCTTATCTCGCCGGCGAGGCCTTCCTGTCTTGGAGGATGAGGCTAACGGACGGCCGCTTCGGCCGATTCAGACCGCGCCGCCTCGGATCTTTGTAGGAAAGTGGCCATCGGCAGCGGGCCAAGGTTTGTGGGGAAATGGGGGACTGCTTGTGCGGAGAACAGAACGGGGAGACCGCTCGAGGCCAGTCCGGGCCTCCGACTCCGGATCTTGACTTTTCACAATCACAGGGTCAGCTCCGGACGTTTTGGAACAATCTCGACGGTTTGACTTGCCTCATTCGACAAACAAGGCTTCTGAATTCAAGATGGAAAAAAAGAAAAGGCATCTGGCTTGAGAAACCAAACAATGATAAAGGCATCCGACTTCACGACTCCCTGCATCCTCAGACACTCCAGACGAACTCAACCGTCAACCTCGTCGCAGCCATGAAGTCCGCACGAGCTATTCGACGCATCCCTCGGTCTCTGACACCCCGAGTTACCTCGCGGTCTGCCCACTCCATCTTCAACCGCCCTTCTCCAACTTCCCATGAGCAAATCAAAGACCCCCTCCCCACACACAACTTCATCGGCAACAACTTTACCCCCTCAGCCGCTACAAAGTGGATTGACGTCCATGACCCTGCCACGAACAATGTCGTGACGCGTGTGCCAGAGTCTACCGATGAGGAACTCCGCGCAGCCGTCAAGGCTGCCCAGGATGCCTTCCCTGCCTGGAAGAACACGAGCATTCTGCGCCGCCAGCAGATCATGTTTGAGTTTACACGGCTGATCCGTCAGAACTGGGATCGTCTTGCCTCGTCCATTACTCTGGAGCAGGGCAAGACGTTTGCTGATGCCCGTGGTGATGTTCTTCGTGGGCTTCAGGTTGCTGAGACTGCCTGTGGCATCACTACGCAAATCACTGGGGAAGTTTTGGAAGTTGCCAAAGATATGGAGACTCGTAATGTTCGAGAGCCTCTCGGAGTTGTTGCCGCCATCTGCCCCTTCAGTAAGTCCCCAGGCCAATAGACGCCCAACAACCTCAGGAGATGCAAGCTGACTCTTATGTCTTTTAGATTTCCCTGCCATGATTCCACTGTGGTCCATCCCGATTGCGACCATCACTGGCAATACGCTCGTCCTCAAACCATCGGAACGCGACCCGGGCGCTGCCATGATCCTTGCCGAGATTGCAAAGGAGGCGGGCTTCCCTGAGGGAGTTGTCAACATCATCCACGGAACGCACCGTGCGGTCAACTTCATCATCGACGAGCCCGCCATCAAGGCCATCAGCTTCGTCGGAGGCAACGCCGCTGGAGAGTATATCTACTCCAGGGGCTCAGCCAACGGCAAGCGTGTTCAGGCCAACCTCGGAGCTAAGAACCATGCCGTCGTCCTGCCCGACTGTAATAAGAATAGCACCATCAATGCCATCACCGGTGCCGCCTTTGGTGCTGCGGGCCAACGATGCATGGCCCTGAGCACCGTCGTTCTCGTCGGTCCCGACACCAAGTCGTACGTCGACGACCTCGTCTCGGCTGCTAAGCAGCTTAAGACGGACGGAGGCTTTGAAGATGGTGCCGACCTCGGACCCGTCATTAGCCCAGAGTCCAAGTCGAGGATCGAATCATTGATTGCCTCAGCTGAGGAGGAGGGCGCACAGATTGTTCTCGACGGTCGCGGGTACGCTCCCGACAAGTACCCCTCGGGTAACTTCATCGCCCCAACCATCATCACAGGGGTGACCCTGAGCATGAAGTGCTACACCCAAGAGATCTTTGGACCCGTGCTGCTGGTTCTCGAGGCCCCTACCCTCGAGGCTGCCACAGACCTCATCAACCAGAACGAGTACGGCAACGGAGTAGCCATCTTCACCAACTCGGGCAGCAAGGCCGCTTGGTTCCAGAAGAACATTGAGGCCGGTCAGGTCGGAGTCAACGTTCCTATCCCCGTGCCCCTGCCCATGTTCAGCTTCACGGGCAACAAGAAGAGCGTGGCGGGTGGCGGCACGAGCACCTTTTACGGAAAGCCCGGACTCAACTTTTACACCCAGACAAAGACCATCACGACTCTCTGGAGAGGCGATGAGGAAGCAGACCACGGAAAGAGTGTCAACATGCCCACGCAGAGCTGAACAAATAGGAAGAAAAGGGGTGTAGGGATGGTAGAGGCGTTCGGAGGAGTGGATTTGGGTACAAACCGTTCAAGGCAGTTGGAGCGCAGATCGCGAGACATTTTGACGCGCAAGGAAGCTCAATAGAAGAATTCCACGCATAGACAAACCAATGCGAACAAGGATACCGCACACCTTATCTTGCCTCTCGTTGGTGCCCTCATCGGGAGCGCTCCCGACGTTGTCAGCCGTAGTCGACGGGGTAATCAAACCGTCTCCCCCTTCGCCTCAGTAACACGACCACGGGCAGTGGAGAACTAGTGGAGACGGTTCCGACGCGGAAGACTCTCCAACAGGTCAGAAGGTCGGCAAAGCTAACCCCGTTGCCCAGTGGAACTACAACGTCATACCTCGGACACATTGCTACGTGTTTTTGTCTGGGATTCCTATTTTTCTTACGTACTGAAAGCAACGTCTTTCTGCTAGCAACGAGCCTGACTCGACTGACGCTCAGCAAGCTTTTGCCAATGCGGACCTCACATCTCCGCATGCTCCTAACAACCCTTGAACGTTCTCGCCCCATGGAGTTACCCCCAGCTTTCTCCTCTCTACCCCATGAGTCCGTCGACTACCCCATGGGGGAGCAGACGTGCCAATTCCAACCCGTGAAAGCGTGCTTCTCCACCCTCCATCGCAGCATCTACTAACCCCGTAGAGATAAGCTCCGGCCTGTTCGCTATCGCTGACGCCGGTCGAGGAGGGCGAGGTTTTTGCACCAAGGTTGCAAGGAACCCACTCTCCCGGTCTAAACCCTCTAGGTTGGAATCATGGCCCTGTCACAGCCTGTTTCCCTATCGTTGGCCTGATACGACCCATGGAGGGGGGCGAGGAAGAGCTAACCTTCGATGTCTGGCCTGGTCCAATCGTTGGCTTGGTCAGAGCGTTGCCGTCAATGTCAATCGCTATAAGTTGAGCCCACAATCCCCAGATCACCAAGTCTTGTTTGTGGATCACTCTGTATTCAAGCCTTTCTCTCATTTTCTCTCTCTCCTCATCCTCCTTCACTTGCATCTGTTCCAGTTTCCTCTTGTCTTGGCCATATCCCTCTCTCAACTCCGGCGCAATGTCGCAGTACTCGAGTCCTCCCACGGAAAAGGACATGAAGCACGAGCAGGACGTCGAGTTCAACAATGGACTCACAACTGTGCCCTCTCAGACGGGCGAGGTCCACGACGATGTCTTTGGTGATATCACTGACGAGGGTCCCAACTACCGTGCTGTATGTAGATGCCAAGATGGTTGAGTCTCATAGACTAACACCTCATAGGTCGGTTGGATCGGCACCGTTGCTCTCATGATGAAGACCCAGGTCGGTCTTGGCGTCTTGTCTATCCCCGCCGTTTTCGACGTCCTTGGCATCGTTCCCGGTGTCATCTGCCTTATTATTATCGCCGGCATCACGACTTGGTCTGATTACATGGTTGGAGTTTTCAAGCGTCGCCACACCCAGGTTTACAGCATTGATGATGCGGGTGATTTGATGTTTGGTCGCATTGGCCGTGAGATTCTAGGAATAGCTTTCTGCCTCTGTAAGTGCTCGTGAGAAAAGCTACATGATTCAAACTAACAATGTCAAAGACTGGATCTTCGTCGCCGGCTCTGGTATGCTTGGTATCTCGATCGGCCTGAACGCTGTCTCGACCCACGGCGCTTGTACCGCCATCTTTGTGGCCGTTGCCGCTATTGTTGGATTCAGTCTCGCGAGTATCCGCACTCTTGGCCGTATCAGCTGGCTTGCTTGGATCGGCCTTGTCTGTATTCTTACAGCCAGTAAGTTTCCCGTGACTCTGGATAGCTTCGTTCCTAACCATGTCTAGTCTTCACCGTCACCATCGCCGTTGGTATTCAGGATCGACCCGCTGCTGCGCCTTCGACCGGGCACTGGAAGTCTGACTACAAGGTCGTCAACAACCCTTCCTTCACCCAGGCGATTTCGGCCATTTCTTCCCTGGTCTTTGCCTACGCCGGTACTCCTGGTTTCTTCTCTATCGCCTCTGAAATGAAGAACCCAGCCCACTACACTCGCTCCCTGATGATCTGCCAGGCCGGAGTCACCATCACCTACATCGTCATCGGCTGCGTCGTCTACCTTTACTGCGGTTCCTACGTTGCTTCGCCTGCTCTCGGCTCAGCTGGTCCTCTCATCAAGAAGATCGCCTACGGTCTTGCGCTTCCCGGTCTCATCGCTACCACGACCCTCGTCATCCATTTCGCCGCCAAGTACGCCTTTGTCCGTATCCTCCGAGGCTCCAAGCACCTGGCCTCTAACAGCCCGATCCACTGGGGAACTTGGCTCGGCTGCACTTTCGTCACTTCCATCGTTGCCTACGCGATTGCTAGCGGCATCCCTGTTTTCGGCGGCCTCGTCTCCCTCGTCGGTGCCCTTCTCGGTACGCTGATGTCTTTCCAGCCCATGGGCTGCATGTGGCTTTACGACAACTGGTCTGCCGGCCGACGCGATCCCACCCTTCGATGGTATCTCATGGTTGCATTCAGCGTCTTTGTCATCGTTTCTGGTACCTTCCTGATGATTGGCGGTACCTACGGATCCATTGTTAGCATTATTGATTCTTACAAGGAGTCTGGTGGATCGTCTGCCTGGTCTTGTGCCGACAACTCCAACTCTGTGTGAACTTGAGTAGTATGATATTTTGAGGGAGTAGAACTAGCGTGGAGCATTTCAAGGGGGGGCATTCTACATTACACTCTATAAATTCATAAAGGATAAATCTCTTTTTGATCCTTACGTACTTGTCCAAAGCCGTGATGCATTGTCATGCGTTGAAAACCGTGTTCTTTGCTCCTGTGTCTGACACCATTGAACCAAAAAAGCAGTTAGTTGACCATCCAAAACACGTCGAGGGTCACCGCTTTCGTCGAGATTGAATTGCCATGCCAAGTCGTGATATATTGTATGCGCTTCTTGGCGCCTGGTCCTTTGCACACTTTGATTCGTTCCTCTCATGTCGAGGTAATTCTTAATCTCCCTTGGCATGATTCGTTCCCTTGCCTCGCCGTGAAGTCCAACAAGCTGGCCATCAATGAATGCGACATTATTCTACGGATCAGCACCCGAGAAGCCCCCCAATGAGACGCCACGTTTCATGCCTCCCTGAACCGTTGTTTGGAACTTTCCTAAACCGCTCTAGCTCCGAGATACCGGTTTCCGTCGGGGCCGGAAGGTCCGATCGGTACCCACACCTTATCACGTCGCAATTCTCGGCCTTGAAATGTCCGGTTCAAGGTACAAAGTATCCATCCTGACGTCAGTCATAGCGGGTCGATCAACGGAGAGTCAAACTCTATTTCCAAGGACTGATAAACCGATGCTGGCCAGTGTCGAAATGTTGATCACGCCTGGTTTGGACGGCCAACAAGAAACTCGCGGTCAGGAGATATAGATTCGAGCACTGAGGGGTGTTGATTTGGCCCAGCTCTACCCATATACCAACAAGTCTCAAGACAAGTGTCTTGGCCATGTTATTCTATATTCTTATAGATAAAAACTTGGTTAATAGACAAGCTGTGTTGACTTTAAGTTCGTGTCCGTTTGCGAATTATAGCTACAAGTGATTAAGAGCTATGGCGGTTGAGATTCAAGTTCTTAATATCTGAGTCACATGGTCTTGCGGGATATCTCTGGGCCGAGGCTGTGCTGTTTCGTCGATCGTCTTATAGGGAGCCTATTCCCTTGGCTTCAACTATGGTGCTTTGAAATTAACGAGCGTTATTCCACTTCGGAGTTCTGATAGTATTATCTACCTTCTCTACTCCTAATTCAAAGCACGTGAACATCTTGCCGTCGCCTTCACGTTTTCCTTCAGTCAAGACTCCTCTGGAGACAAACTTCCTGGTTCATCCTTCTTCACCTACCGGTCTTGCTGCTCATTGAGGACTTTTGAGTGAGGTCAAGCCACTGCGCTTCATCCCCAGCAGTGTTTGAAAAGCGAATACATTGCTCCCTGAGCCCATACGTAGTGCTCATTTTTCGCTATGTTAAAGGTCTGATAGGCCGGTGCAAATGCCTCACTCTCTCTAGACTGATATAGCATTCTCTCTATCACTAAGTTTGTAGGTGCCATCGCCGGTCAAATGCCAGTAGTCGATGAAAGTGCCCATGAAGGCACTGAATTGTCCAGAATAATAGCCGACATTCTTGCCCTTTGGGTCATCTAGGCTTATGACCGAGAGTAGACCGGGGACTTGAATAGATTCATTACCGGAGTAGAACTCGATGAGATGCGAGACAAAATCTTGTGAGGACTTAGGAATGTTTGACTGGTTGTCGGTGTTGATGGGTTCTACGAGACGGCCTAGCGGTCAAATGAGGCAAGCCCGTGGCCATGGCCGACTGCCTCAGTCACAGTTCGTCTGGAGTTTGGGCAACTCAAATGCAAGTTTTGGATGAACCAATCGCATATCACATCAAAGCATCAAGAGTCCTTCACCTGGACCGAAACGGCAACCAGTGCGAGATCGGCTCATGGATTACACGTTTTGCAGCTGGCTGGCTTTTCATCTGGAAGAGACCGAAATATTTGTATTTCGGGGCTGAGTGCCCATGTCCTCTCAGCGGGCATTCTCAATCTCTTCACTTGAGGCCCCAAAGTACTTGTCCAACTCACCCTCCAGCTCCGAACCTTCAATATGGCGCATCTCCCTGGCCCTCTTGACAGGATTGACCTTGTCAAAGTGTGCACTGGCAAAGATGACGTCGAGTTCCTCGAGGCTCCGTCCCTTTGGCTCGGGGAAGAACAGCCAGACACAAGGAATGATGGCCGCGTTGAACACGGCAAACATGGCATACGTCCTGTATCCGAGATTCGCAAAAGCCGGGGGCGTGATCATGACGATTAGAAAATTTGAAAGCCAGTTAGAACACGTGGATAATGCGTTGGCTTGGATGCGGATGCGGAGGTTTGTGATCTCGGCGGGATAGAGCCAGGTCATTCCAAGCCAGCCTGGGTGAGGTTGTCAGCAGTGTTTTTCTTGAGCGGTAGGGTAAGCTTACCGATGGCAAAGAATGAGTTAAAAACAAAGAGGAAAGCGGTCGCTGTCACGCCATATCGAGTCTCGAGTTGAGGTGCACCATTGTCTGCTGCTGTTCCAGTAGAGACTGTCCCGGCAAGAACCGCCATGGAGGCCATCATTCCGAAAGCGCCAAACAGCATGAGCTTGCGTCGGCCGGTGCGTTCGATCAGAGGGAGAGCCACGAGAGAGGCAAGGAAGTACTCTGTGCCGTTGAGAGCAGCCAACAAGCGAGACATCTCGGGACCAAAGCCGAGCGAGTTTTCGAAGAGGAATGTCGCGCTGCAGAGCGTTAGTCAGAGTCGAAACAGAACAAAGATTCGGCGACATACTAGTAAGTGACGAGATTGATTCCACAAATCTGCTGAAAGAATTGCACAGCAACTCCCAGCATGGTTCTTCGGAAGTTTTGCGAGGGGCCATTAGTGAGAAGCTCCCTGTAGCGGAACCCGCCTCCTCGACTCTGCACTTCAAGAGCTTCTTGGATAGCCTTGATCTCTGTGGTGACTTCTGGATCATCGACTGGCTTGCCTAGAAGGCGAGCAGTTACATCACGTGCCTCATCAACGCGACCCTGCATGGCAAGCCAACGAGGAGAATCGGGCAGGTAGAGAAGCCCTATCATGACAATAATGGTGAAGAATGATTGGAAGGATACTGGGAATCGCCAGCGAACGGATCCAGACAAAAAGTAGAACCCATAATCAACCCAGTACGAGATCATGATGCCACCCGAGATGAGAGCACCAGAGAGCGTGATCAAGAAACCGCGTTGATGAGGTCGAGCACACTCGGACTGCCATGTCGGGATAGCTACAATTTGTCAGTTACTTATTACCTATGTAAAAATAGAAAGGACAGAAATAAGCTTACTTGAAGTAACCATGCCGTTTCCAACACCACCAACGACTCTGCCAGCAGAGAAGAGACCATACTCATGGGCAGACGCTTGCATGATTGTTCCGATGATCATAATGAGACTTCCCCAGAAAGTAGAAGACTTTCGACCCCATCTTTCGCCGTAGAAGAGAATGAGGACAGCACCCAAGAAGCATCCAATTTGGTAGACCGCCACAGCTGCTGCCTGAGTGTTGGGATCGCCAGTGCATTGGTTCGGGTCAGGTTGGTTGTTCTCAGGGTAGTCGAGCCAGCAGAGGGGGTTGGAATCGTCTCGCGGTGTCATGAGAACCAGGTTCTTCTGGAAGTCATCCAGAGTAAGGAGGGCACTCAGAACACCTTGGTCGTATCCAAACATGAGAAAACCACATGACGCAATGATGCCGATGGCCCAGTTCAGCGTAGCACCCTGGAGATGTTTGCCGCCGACTTTCCATTCTGGTAGGTCACCGAGCCGAGAGAAGAATCCAGCAAGGCCGGATTGATGCTTGGGCTTCTCATTGACCTGGCCGTCAATGGATGAGGGAGGGCTGTTCCCATTGTCTCTGGGCTGCTCTGGCTTCTCGGACATTGTGGGTCGAGTATGGAGAAGAGTAGATAGAAGAGGAGATGGATTGGAAAATCTGACACGACAGGATCTGGGAGAAGCCGTGTCTTGTACTCGGCCCCGGAGCCGCACAAAACTTCAACATCGTGGGGCAGAATGGGACTGCGGGAGAAAGGATGACTTGGCTGAAGTCATCTTGGAGTGCTGACGGGTCGAGCCAAGCGGTCGAACCGTCCAACAACTGCCAAGATATCCACAAAATTCTCCATCTAGAAGCCCGAAGAACACACACTGTTGGTTCAGATTGCCATCTTGTAGTCCTCGGAGTGCCTGAAATGTTTGAACCTCGGACCACAAGCTTGGCAGTCATCTTGGCCTTGATCCTTTGTGATGAAAAAGCGGCAATTGCGCAGAACTGGTTCTCCACTAAACAGGCAGTAGAATGAATCAATTGTATGATTCGACAAGACACCTGCAATGACTAGGGGTTCAAGTATCATCGCCGTTCCTGTGGGTAGCCCAACCAACACCGAGACATACAATACGGCGCAACATCGGAATCACGACGGCCGGAATACCCGTCTTGGAAGTCCGAGCCATCTTAAAAACGGGGATCTGGGTTCTTTGACGCGTAGTTTTGAGACCCTTTGTGCTTGGCGACATGGATAAGCTCCATTGAATGACGTTGGCCAAGTTTAAGCTTAAACTTGCGAGTTGACGATCCTTCTCCACCGAGGAGGCAAGTAATCAAGGCGAGGCGCCTCTTGGCAGTTTTCTCACGGCGGTAACAAGTGAGGGATTATCTTGGGATAATTTGTGCCCTTGAATAAATCTCTAGGATGGCCAGGTCTCTTCGCTTGGGGTTTATGTGCTGGCCAATCGTGAGACTACGCACTCGCAGTCCGTCTATTTATTCTATCATATTAGTACCTATTTGGATTGCTTTTGCTTCTCATCTGTGTTGCTCTTATCCTAAATTGCAAGCCTTTGACTTACCTCAACCCGCATAAAGGATGTAGGCCGTAGCCGTAGGCTTTAGAACTATATCTCTTATTCCCTCTGTCTCTTAAAGACAGGGGTAAGATGGCTAAGAATAGTAGTGACCCTACTTGATATTCCCATAATCAAAAGAGTTGGACACAATAGCAAAGAACGCAGCATTAGACAACACTGCAAGAGCTCCTAAGCCCCTAAGCCATACCTCGCCCCAGTGCTCGGCCTTGGGTAATAAGCTCCGATACAGGGCCAGCGTATTGCTTAATCTTTCCCAACGCAGAATATAGTAAGGGGTGAAAATATCGCCGCTAACGTGTGCCTTGATTGGTCCGAGTCCCTCGTCGTGACCGGCTTGGAGGCTGAGGAGCACTTATGGGAGAGTCCAGGCTGGGCATAACAAGGTGTTTCAGGCGCATATCAGAACGGGGCTTATAAAATCCAGCCTTGATTCTTTATTTCTTCAACAGGCTTATATGAGGCAAGGTTGTGAGGAAGAAACTCATTGTCATTAGTGCACGTTCAGCTCAAGACATCAATCTAGGACAACTCGAGATGCTAGAAGTCGATGCTGTAGGAACTGCCTCAATTACGCATCAATTCATTTCGTCATTACTATAAATGCAGTCATCTATTTAATCTTCAGCACAGCCTTGCCAAAGTTCTTGCCCTCGAGCATTCCAATAAGTCCATCCGCGGCGCTGTCAATTCCCTCAGTGATGGAGAGCTTGGCCTTGACGCTACCATCCGCCAGCCACTTCTGCAGGTTCTCCTGATGGTCCTTGGCATAGGCCGGGCCAAACTTGGGGTTTCCGACAATGAAGCCCTGCATGGTGATTTGCTTGGTGATGATCTGTGTGAGACCCTTGATTCCGACCTGTTGGCTGGCAGGGGTGTTGTATGTTGAGATCTACAAGCCATGTTAGCATCTGCGACGCTTATTCAGAAATAGCGGCTACTTACCATGCCACAGATGGGAATTCTTCCAAGGACGTTCATGCTGGTGAGGGCTGCCTCCAGATGCTCTCCACCGACGTTCTCAAAGTAAATGTCGATACCGTTGGGTGCAAGTCTGGGAAGAGCCTCCTTGGGGCTCTCCTTCTTGTAGTTGAAGCCAGCATCAAACCCAAGCTCCTTGGTGATGAAATCAAGCTTCTCATCCGAACCAACGGAGCCGATGACCGTCAGACCCTCCCGCTTGGCCACCTGGCCGACAATCTGACCCACAGCGCCAGCAGCGGAGCTGATGAAGATTGTCTCACCCTTCTGCGGCTGGCCGATCTTGTGCAGACCAGCCCAAGCGGTGAGGCCTGGCATTCCCAGAGGTCCCAGGAACAGGGCGGGGTCCAGGTTGTGCGGGTTGTTGATCTTTCTAGCTCTTGCCAGGCTGTCCTTGGGCACGCGCGCATACTCGGCAATGGGCAGATAAGCCACGATGAGATCGCCCTCTGCGAAGTCCGGGGAGTCGCTCTTGAGGACCTTTGCGAGGGTGTCGTTTGTGATGGGCTTGTCAATCTCGAAAGCTGGAGAATAAGACTTGATGTTGGGGTCTCGCATCTTGCCTCGCAGATAAGGGTCGAAAGAGGCGTAGAGAATCTCGACAACTAGACCGCCCTCGGGGGCAGCGTCGTCGAGATCGATAGGATGATCCTCGATGACAAGGTGCTCCCCAGCCACGGGAAGCCCGGTTGGGATCTTCTTGAAGATGAGGGTCTTGTTCTGCGTCATTTTGGCTTGTGATGGGGATGGTGACTGCTGTTCTAGGAGTTGAATTGAGTATCTTTGATAAAATAAAGCAACAAACAGCGGAGAGCCGCAGGCCTTTTAAAGCAATGAAAGACCTACGTTGGTGGCGCGAGATGCCGAGGTTCGCTGGAGCTGATTTGTAAGGCCGGTTGCAAAGTCAGTGCATTGCTTGACTTTGACGGCCCACACGGCGGTGATACTTCCCGATGCGGTACGACCAGAAATGACCTCATTGACTTTTATGTTGCCCGTGTTGCGTAATGATGCAGTTTGGACAACTCATTGCGCATGCCAAGCTACATTTCACAGTTCAAGATATCTACTATGATGTTTAATGGAGTTTTGAGATTGTCAGCACAACGCATGTCAGATTGAGAAGACATGCATGCGACAGGGGTAATCGCCCAGCCAAGAGATACAGGGCACTGACCCGCCATATGTAGGCCCAGTTATAGTGGCAGCTATCCCCTAAGTTGGCAAGGAGCTCCAACCTGGTCCCTCGGGGGGGTCCAAGCCAACCATATCCACTTATGTAAGGGATACTTTAATTACCATAAAGCCTTACCTGAGAAGAAAGTACTCTCAGCATAGTATTCTAACAAATTAGATCATTCTTACCATATTATTTATTTATCCTAATAACACTGGGGCGGGGTACAGACCGGAGCTCCTTGCCAACTCAAGGGATATGAAAAGGACAGTGCTACCAGCAAAAGTGGGTGTATCGGAGCAGCCGGCACAGTTTGCCTCGGCTCGTAGCGACGATCCCCTGTCCCAGTATTCAGATTTGCAATTGCCAGAGGCTGAATAGGGCCGAGTATCGCCGATTTCCTGTTTCTCAGCATAAATTCCTCCTGGAACTAGGTACATGAAACTTCTAGAAGCACAACCATTTTCTCCCAACGCTCTATCTCAATGCTCAAACTGGAAATAAGCTCCGAGGACTCTCCTCAATACTGTAGCCAGAGAAAGACGATGTGAATAATCTGCGCTACAAAGTTTTATCGGCCGCAGGCAAAACAAAACAGCGTTGTGCCCCCAGCTTTTATTGAGATACGACTTTATGTCTTTCTATTGTTAAGTATAACTTTGATATCCATCCAGTCAGCTTTTTTTCGGGCGTGCAAATTACTCATCCACCTTTATACAGCTCATAATTATAGAGCACCTTGATTTATCATCTACTACGCATACGAGCTACCTCTAACAGAGCCACGATTTAATTTCTAGCACGCGGTTTAGCGCTATAGATAACTGGACATCTATAAATGATAGAGGGGTCCTATGCTATATCTGTCAAGTGCTCCTCCTTGGAAAGAGCAAGCGCCTCGTTATAGAGAGCCGGCGTTGAGGTCTACTCGCGGAGGATACCAGAGTTGCTCTTAGTGCCAGAGCGGATTGATCGAGCTGAGAGCCTGGTCGAGAGGCAGAGACTTGAAACATAGAGATGGAGTAACACACATTATGCTCCTCCTATTACTATTAAGCAAAGCACTTCTCTTGGCATAGATAGAGGGCGTGCTGGCATGGGACTGAAAAAGCACAGGTTAAAATATCATACCATGCTATTAGCATTTAAAAGAATTCGCATTAAACAATCGCTAAATCTCAGCACTGTCGTCATCCTGTCTATACAAGCAAAATACAAATACCCTCTTCGCTTTTCATACACATTCCTCGTCTTTTCCAATAACCCGCTTTTGAAATCCAAGTGAAGCCCTAAAGAATCCCGAAAAGAAAAAAAAAAGATAATAGAACAAAACAACCCTCACTGCGTCAGTCATTGGCCATACCATGTCGGAGGAGTCGCCCAGTGCCTCAACATGGTATCAACGGCCGTTCTCCATTCCAACTCGAAGCATGCAGCCAACTGCTCAACATCTTCTTGCGTTGGTAGCGTTTCTCCCCACATCTCTTGTTTTCCCGCCTCGAGGAGGGCATATAAAGGAATCAGCCCGTCGTCTCTTATCTTGACGAGGCAGAGCCACGCCGTGTTCCAGCTGCGGTTGCTCTCGGGATCATTCAGCACACGTAGGTGGGCGTCTTGCACAATATCACCACAGAAAGGATAGTTTGGCGTCAATCCGTGAAGTTCGATGAGAAACTGGTTGCTGGTAACATAGTTAGCCCAGGCCAGTGTCATGGGCTCCTGGAAAGCGCGGGCATCGTCTTCGTCTTCGCATGAGGCGGCTATTCGCTCGATACGGCGGAGTTCCGTAAGGGTATTGACCTGGTGAGCTGTGAGAGAACGGATGAGCTCTCGCACAGGGGGCTAAGGAGTTAGTCGAGGTCGATACGACACGAGAGGGGGCGACTTACTCTCTGTCGTCGTGATTTCTTACTAGAACGATGGGACGACATGGTGAATACGAGAAATATTTGGAAGATATGGTAGTATGTGGCGTGGTGGATAGCGTGCAATGTCCTCGTCTGCTCTTCACAATATGAATCGAGTGTCGAGTGTCTCAGTCAGTGGGAAGCTTCGTATCCGTTATGTATACTGGCCATCACTGTCCATAATCATGTTGGGTCAAGAATATGGTGTGTGCAACGTATGATGCAGCTCAATATTATGCACCCCAGAAAAGAAAGGACTGAGACATCAATGGCACCTGTCACCTCCTAAAGTCCAAAAGACATCAAGCTGCACGACGTCAAGGCTTTGACAGCCACACCTGAACCCCGGCAGCTTGCGGGAGCTCAGACCTCTTTCACGAGCAAGATCAAGAGCTGAATTTCGTGTTGGTGGGATGGAAAGAGTGGAAATACTTTCACCGGGGAGGTCTTGGGGCCGTGATTGGCCTGGCGACGGAGGTTGTAATCGGGGAAAGGGATCAAGACCTTGAGCAGCCACGATGTCGACAAGGGGATATCAGGGGAGCTTAGATTGCTCAGCCCGGATAGTGGAGGGGTGTCAGGCAAGGAGCTTCGGGTAGTGGGTGTTAAGCGCGAAGGCTGCTCCCGGCCTGACTGCATGGAGCTGAGAAGCGCATATGATGTGAGCTAGACGCGATACACTGAGACTTACACGGCGTCATCAAAGCTCTAGTAACGTTTCAACTTGCAGCAGAAAGACAACAAGGCTGAGCTGGTGAAGCCTCGATGAATTCCAAAGAATAAGAGAACGTCCGGCATGGGGAAACTGCCGAGGTTGAAAAGGGGGCCGCGTGTAGGTTCGGCCAAGCCAGGCTAACCACAGATTTCCAGAAATAAACACAACAAACCTAAAGTGGTCCATAATCCCTGATCTCTCAAGGCATACGGGTCAAAACTGGGGAAACGGTTCATGGCAAGAGGTGGTCTTCGGAAATGCCAACCCGAGAAGGGGATAGCCACCCACGGTTTCTTGAACAGGGTGGGCCAAGGGATCTGAGCCGAAGAAATGTGGACCGAACTCAATGCCATGTGCTCGCTAGAATCAATAGAAACAAAGCTATTGATTGGTCCTGCCGGGCTGGTAAGCCGTTGAAGCGCGCGTCACTGAGCTTAGACGACCATCACAGCCTCCGCCAGGACCACATCTAATACTCCGGGGCGCTGCACCGCGCGTAAAATAGACGCGCAGTTTGGGATCTGAGCTCGATCGCCATTCAATGCCTAGACGGGATGAATACGAACCGACGGGCGGCCTCCCGTGGGTGAGCAGCTGCGGCCCTGGCATGCTGACTCGATCAGTTCAGCCCTACATTCAGGTTCACCCTTCCTGATGTGGAAAGATTGGACAGGGGGAAAGAATGAAAAAAAAGAGGCCATGTCTAAGATATCAGCGCCCAAAGATGAAGTGAGCCGAGGGGGATCCAGACTAGCTTGATCCATACCCAAGAAGCGGACCGAGCCTTGGTTGACGTGCCCAATGATGGGCTGAAGAAGATGGGAATGCCTGGGGTCCTATTAAAAGATGCAAGGCGCGGAAAATTAATCAGCGGCCTTGTATCTATTGTTGGATCAGGATGACGGGCTGTGAACGGACGAATGAGTGGCTGTGCGGGCCCTGGCTAACCTTGCGGATGGGGTCCCGTGCAGGGGTTTTAGTTGATGTGATATGCACGCCATCCCGATTGAGAAATGGGAGAGACGATAATTAACTTTGACTGTGATGTTGAATTTCGGTTGTGAATTCGGTTGTTGAAGATGCGTGGGGTGAATGGGCTTGAGAGGAGTGGTTGTTCAATCAAGGATTCCAGGACATCGCGGACCAGGCTCGATGTATAAACAAACAGGACGGATGTATCCCATATTCACTGCCATTGAGTCTTACAGATAATCAAGCCATCTGGAAGGCATTTGGAATCATGTTCAGAGTAAACACTCTTCCCAACCGCCAAATCTTTTCCTCCGAATTGACAGTTGGACGATAAGCCAAATGGTTCGTGCACAAAACCCCTGAAATTGGCAAACTCCACCGGATGACATTGAACCGTAGATGGCGCAGCCCACTCATTCTCTAAAAATAACACCACCATCTTGGCCCTGCTAGAATTCCGGACTCCGACACGTCCGAAGGCCGGGGAAAGGTTTGTGTGAATTCCCAAGGAATCATTTAAACGCGATTAACCGCCGCATTCTGTTAGTCTTGGGCACATCTCGAATATGGTACTGACTCAGGCAAGACCCATCTGATGCCGATGTTATTACTCGATCGACACGCGATCATGCCTCAAACCTGATGCCACGAAACGCTATGGCGAGCTTACACTACACCAACAGATCCCCCAGTAGCAAAGGCATCCAAACACAAGCGTTAGATAGATAAACCTACAATAAATCAGAATCTTTTAGTTAAATCTTATCGATGGGCCGTGAAATCCGGTACTACCTGGGCAGCTACCACCGGTGGAAAAACTCTCGAGAATGTCCATCTTCCTTGGCTTCTGCACGACAGCCTCACCCCTGCACGCTTCGCCGCCCATGGTGAGGCCGTAATCTGATCCGACCCAGTGGGGTCTCGGCAGCTATGCCGTCGGCTGCGCGAGGGCCGAAATGCGCGAACGCGATGTTGGCTTGCCGAGCGAACAAGCTAAGATATGCACGTCTATCTCGCATTAATGTCATGGATGCATATTACACCATCGACAAGGCGCTTCAAACCTAATTAGACCCTAGATTAGGCACGTGGTGAAGTCTTCAAGGCCCTCTATGGTATTGTGTGAGGCTCAAACTATCAAAAGGAGACTAAGGATACGGACTGTCGATCGAGAGCCGCCCGTTTCAAAGTAGCTGCTTCTTTGGGCTTCGGGGAAGACAAGACCCTGACCTGGCTGATACAATGCGCGGTTTTTTCATGCTTTCCTAAAGGCCACATCATCTTGCTACCTGATAATAACCTGATTGCTTGCCCCTACAACCTGCTTTTCCCTCGAGAGGCGCGCTGGCTTTCCTTTAGATGCTTGTCGACACTGAGGCCTTTGTCTGGCTCGAGCGTTTGTTACGTCAAGGGTGTAATGAACAACAGCCGACACTCGACCTCGATCGACATGGGCTGTAGGTATCCTGTCACTGCTTGTTGAGCCTCATGTCTCTTCAGTAGCAAACTCTTCGATCAAAGCTTCTCACGTGTTCCCAGCATCAGAAACCGAAAACTCGATATCTTCAAAACCAAATACCCCATACGCAAAACATGGCCTCCGCAGCAAATGTCCCCACTGCGGGCATGATTGTGGGGAGGTTTTCACCCTCCACGATATCACGGCTTCCTATGAGGAAAGTTTCGCCGGCCCCAGGAGCAAACACCCATCACCAAGGGCGTGGCAATGTCAGACAACGCCAGACCATGTAATTCGAACAACTCATGGAATTTCTGGCAGAATTTCTAGAAGCATAAAAGCGTGCTCGGGGGACGCCGCTAGTTTGATTTGGTTCTCTATCATGGTCTCAAGCGCCTCGAGTTCCTAGCAAAGCCCTACTTCACTTGTCCACACAAATCGAAATCTTTTTCTTCGACTTGATGTGTCACATCTTTTGTTTACAAGTACGCAGTTGCTAAGGGAAAACATCATCAGCCTCTCCAACAATCTCCAACAATATCTTGTCAGTCCTCCCTGAGCATCAACACATGACCGCCACGATGCATTCCACCCCAAACGAAACCAACAACGCCATTGTCCCCTCGGCAAATAATGACCACATCAATACCAAAAAGCAGAGTAGCGATGCCGAAAAGGGCCAGTTGTCTGGAAATGACGAAGTCGACTTCAAGGCCGCTCCCCACGAGGAGGTTGCCGACAACATCTTTGGCGGCGAGGGAGGCGAGGGCTTCCGTAACATGGGACGCTGGGATACACTCTTTGCTCTGGTCACGAACCAACTAGGTCTTGGAGTCCTCTCTCTGCCAGCGTGTCTGAAATTGCTTGGTATTGTCCCTGGACTCATCGCTATCGTCTCGATTGGTGTCCTTACTTGATACTCGGGCATCCTCCTCCACAAGTTTTACTGTCGACACCCCCACGTCGTAAATATGGTTGACATGGTTGCCGTTATGGGAGGTCGCCGTTGGGAAATCATGGCAGCCGTCGGAATCTTGGTCCAACTTCTCATGACTTGCGCCTCATCTGCTATCACCCTTTCCGTCATCCTCAACACCATCAGCGAACACGCCGTGTGTACCGTTGGCTTCATCGGTATCGGTGCCCTGATCATCTGGCTCTTCTGTCTCCCTCGCACTGTCAAATTCGTCTCTCAGAGTGGTGTCCCTTGCTTCCTCAGCATCATCATCGCGTCTCTCATCGTCATCATCAGCCTAGGCGTCAAAAACCCCACCAAAGCCCCCGAAGATTGGAAAGCCGACATCGTCGTTGCAGCCTCGCCTGATTTCAAGCAAGTCTTCAACGCCTGCCTCCGAGTCTTTTTCGCCTACGCCGGCAACGTTGCCTATTGCTCCTACATGGCCGAGATGAGAGACCCAACTCGTGATTTTTCCTTTGGTCTTTCGTGGTTGTTTGTTGTGTCGATTGCTGTCTACTCTACTGTTGCAATCGCCATCTATTGTCTAGCGGGCGAGTTCACCACGTCGCCTGCACTTGGCTCAGCTCCCATAATCTACGCCAAGGCAGCATATGGCGTGAATTATCCCAGCAGTCTTGACTACAGGTCTCGCAAACGGTCATATCGGTATCAAGTACATCTACATTTCTGTTATGCGCAAGTTGAAGGCCACAAACGAGATAACTTCCTCCACACCTAGATCTTGGGTTGTCTGGGTCTCCTCTGCTACCGTCTTCTGGACCCTCTGCTTCATCCTTTCCAACGCGATCCCCATTTTCGATTCTATCCTCTCCATCAGTTCTTGCACGACTTATGCTTGGACTGCCTGGGGTATCAGCGCCTGTTTCTGGTTCCACATGAATAAGGGTTCGTACTTTGTGGACTGGAAGCAGATGGCCTTCTTCACCCTGAACGTTGGTCTCATCGGACTCACCCTCTTTATGAACAGCGTCGGGCTGTGGTCGGCCATTTCGGAACTCCTGGATAGTTTCAAGAGTGGTTCAGGAGTCCGAGACTCCTTTGACTGCGGAAACAACGCCAGTTTCTAAGTCAATCCCAGCCGAGAGTCATCCTGCTGCTGGCACTTGAAGACCTTTGGCAGCAGCCATTACTAAAGCCTGAGGCTGTCTCCACTTACATTGTATCTAGATTGCCTCCATCACTCGCATGACTTTGTATTTTGCATATAGATCTCCTCGCACATCAATAAGTCAACATTATTTTTATTGTCATCCCATCCGTGTCGTGACACTGAGTATTCAGCCCGTGACCAGCAAGTCCCCATAACCACCGCGACACCACCAGCTGCCACTACACTCCAGGGTCTAATTGTTCAGGACATGATATATATGTCGGTGGCCTGTGTATGTATTGATCACCTATATCGTAGCAGTGTCTATCATTGAGTGGCATTGTCTTGATGAAGCCGCTTTCATGCGTCGCTTCTTTATACTGACACCACCCCTCGTATACTCCTCTTCTCTTTACGCCTGGGCATTTAATCAAGCCCAAAAAACTTTACCCGCTCACGTGTATCATGCTAAATGTAAATAATCCATCCAAGATGCCGACTCAGCAGGAAGGAGAGATTACTGTGACGGTCATCAAGCCGACTCTGCCTCGGTAGAAGCATCCTCGGAGCCAACCCAATCGTCGCTCTCTAGGCCAGCGCCGTGGATGAACAAGGAAGCGATCCAACCGCAGATGGCCATGCCACCGAACAGGCTCCATGCCAGGGCCTCACCCTTGGGATGGATGCGAGTTGATAGCGTGAATAGGGCACCAGACACAAAGGGCCCAATGCTGCGGCCTAGGGCGGAAAGGGTCTGCGCCAGACCGTTCAGGCTCCCAAGACTCGCGTGTGATGGGGCAGAGTTGGTAATCTATCCGCATGTTAGTCAAATTCACCACAATCCAACAAAGAAGGCAACTTACCAGGAGCATGACGCTCGATAGGCCACCCACAGCACAGAGGTTCTTGAGAATCAACACCACCCCAAGCTCCAGGTAAAGCCACAGCTTCCCAGACCCAAGGCCAAATAGAGGCTTGTCGTCGGCGTACCCAACCCACGGCATCAATACCATGCTGATGCCGAGACCCAAGAGGGCAAGCTGATAGGTACCGAGATTTCCCATCTTGGTCTTGAATGGCTGAAACAGGAAAGCCTGGAAGATGATGCTGGCCAACCCAGCGACACTCAGGCTGACGCCAATCTTGCTGGGAAGAAGGTCGCGACCAGCCGGTGGGGGAGTGGCAGCAAAGATGGGGTACAGGCTGTTGAAAGAGATGTTTGAGAGTTGAAAGACGAGATACGTGCACAAGACAAGGATGGTGGTGCCGGTAAGTTCTTTCCATGTAGATCTCGCGGGATCCAGCTTAGTGTCGTCATCGTCATCTTCTGCTTCATCATCCGAGTCATCAGAGTCGCCTGTGGACAGCAATGGCTGAGTGTGCGATCGCGTACGAGGCCAGCGCGCACTCCAAGAGTGATGCTGAGGTGGCGGCTTTCGAGAGGGGAGCCATGACAGGACCTTCTGTACCCAAGCAGGCAGTTCGAAGTTGACCTGAGATTTATCAAGAGTTTCCTCGAACCAGATCCCAACCACGACGACGCTGCACGCAAGCAGCGCAGCCGCAAGAATGTTCGGCGCCAGATAAGGGAACTCGTTTCCTACCTTGCCGACAAGAATACCACCCAGAGCAGGCCCAGTAATACTGCCTAGGGAATAAATAACGGGCAAGTAGGTAAAGGCTCGGCTCTGGTTGGATCGATCGGTGACCTCGCCCAAAACCGTCGGGACGCAGGCGGCATTGCCATTCAACAACCCCATGGCGACATGGACCACGACAATTTGCCAGTACTGCTTGCAGAGTCCAAACACGCAGAAGCAGCACATGAGGGCAAAGGTGCCCATGATCAGGACAGGCTTCCTCCCAATCACGTCTGATGCGTATCCCCAGAGGAAATTTGTTGACAGCTGAGCCAATGCGAATGCACTGGCCAGAATCCCGACATACAGGCCGGCCTCGGCAGGAGGGATCCCTGGCATGGACACCACCATGTCGGGGAGGTATGGAGATATCGAGTTCAGGGCGGTCTGCTCAGCCAGAGACAGGAACGCCAGCAGAAGCAGCTGACGAACAGGTAATGGCGTCTCATCGTTATCGTCTTCGGAGGCGGTAGAGCTCGCGTCGGACGGGGGAGAAGGCTGTTCGAGGGGCGTCTTTGGCGGCGTCGTGGGAAAGGTCTGGTAGCGATGAGACTGTCGTCGCATTGCGCTGAGTGTAGGGATCGGCGCGCCGGCGTGGAACGAGCCTGACGAGGTCGTTCGACTGGCAGCGGTAGCTCTTATCGCGGGTGCGGCTCGTGAAGGCGACATGGTGGGCAATTTCAAGAGCCTCTTGAGGCCCTGGAAAAGATTGTCGCAGAGTGTCAGTCAAGCCTCTTTGAGCCTGTCGCCTCGCGCTGGGATCCGGGCACCGGGAACGGCGAAAAGTGGTGACGTAAGGGCGGGCAAGATTTACTCGACGGCGGGGCTGACGCGGGCTAGAGAGAGGACAGAGCTTGGACGCGACAAGGGCATTGCCGGAGGAGGGGAGGGGAGAAGGCAAGAGCTGGTCTAGCCTCTAAACCGTCGGTTGAGCGAAAATTGAGCGATTGAGGAGCAAAGATTGCAAGGGGAGGATTGTCGCAGATGCCCGCATTTCGAATGCGAGCAAAAGTGGAAGTGCAGCTGATGCCGGCCGCGTGAGTCGCATTGGGGGTACGTACCTCAAAAGATCTTTGCCGGAAGGTGCAGCCCACTCCGGGCTTGACATCCAATCAGGCCCGGGGATCGGCGAGGAACCGGACGGCACGTTCCGCGCTTCGGGAGAGCAAAAGCTTGGTTGTTGTGCTTGATCTTGCAGCAGCGAATCGAGTCTTTCCAGGTTGTTTCGATCACGAACAAGCAAATTATTGGGCCAGTGAGGGGATTATATCTGAATAGAGCTGCGAAACACGGGCGGTTTCATGCCTCCTATGAACTGCCCCGGAGCACCATTCAAACGGCAGAAAAGATTGGCACGTGCTCTACAGAGTAGGTTAGTTGGTGTTGAGTTGGGGATGGTGACCTCTCTAAATGAATGTCATTGTGTCCTATTATTGTGGTTTGCGTCACTGCTAATATGATGCTATTATGGATCCATGCCAGTTATTAATCTCTTGAGTTTTATCTCTCACAGTGATTAACCATTGATCTAATCGACTGTTTGTGCCTTGTGCGTAAGGCCAACAGTCAAATTGCCAACATCAGGCAGGCATCGCCTACTTGGCTCATTACAGCCTCTCTACCACTAATTACCCCATCCTCCGATGCCTTCTCCCACTCCTTTTGCTTCGCCTGATCTCAAGAAGGGCGACCCGCTCCTTTCCTGGAAAGACTTTGAGAAACCAAGACTCAGGCGATTCTTACCGCCGAGCAACTTTCAACTGCAAGAATACCTCGGTGGAGGAGAGGATGGCTTCGTCTTCAAAACCCAGGTTGATGAGCAAACTCCCATGGCCGTAAAAATTGTCAGTTCCATTCCCCGTATAGCCACCTGATTGGAAAATTCACTGTTTGCACAGTTTTATCACAATCGGCAACCTGAACCCATCTATGGTATCGGACGTTATTGGGCCTTTGAGAGAGAGAGTGCATCAACTGCGCACTCCTTGACATGATCGGTGCCAGCCTCCGACGTGCCAAAACGACAGGAAATCCAATACACTTGCGTCCAAATCCTACAAAGCACAAACACGCTATCCGCAATCTATTTGCCTTCTCCGATGAAGGGTATGCGAAAAGTCCACCCCCAGAACACTTTGTGCCATTCGAACCCAGCGTAGAGATAAACCATTGCTTTGGCTGGACCTAACTATCAGGGCGAGACATCAACGCCGCTCTCAGGCGAGCCTGGGTTCACCAGGACATAGACGACGACCAAACATATTTCGCCATCGTCTACTCCTTTGTCCCCAAAGGAAAACTGGAGGCCGAAACGATCATTTCGCAACTCGAATTTTTTCACATTACCGGGTTCTACAACATTTCATTCAACTTCACCAACTGGTTGGGAGCAGGGATACTTGTCGACTTCTGTGATATTGTCCACCCATTTGCCCACGAGCTGGAATGGAGTGAACATTGGTATGCAAAGAACCCGAGCATGCTCCATGCTGCGGTTAGATACCAAGCGCAAGAAGGTATTTTCTAGCCTCTTGATTCTCTACCGGTTGATTATTTTATATATGTTTGATGTGAGCGTTGTGGTAGAAATAACTGTTTTCCTGTGTTCGTGTACACAACACTCTTTTCTATATAAAAAGGTATCATCCCGGTAAGCGCGTCCGTTTACTTCCTTCGATCCCCTAGAAGGAGGGAATTTCCTTTCATTTCGGCTTCTGTACGGCAGTGAATAACAAATCCTTTGGGTTCTCTTAGTAGCCGCTTTGTTTAGATGGTGACTGGTGTCTCTAATAACTAACACACAGTTCAAGTGGGACATGAATGTTCGAAGACAAAGCTCCTCGAAGGGACGAGTTTTTCGTAACTGGCATGAACTCATTTGCGCCTTGCTTTACACCAGGCCAATCTCCTTGCCTTGCTAAGCATCATCCTTTGTCTTGGATCAAGACGTTACTGTTCTCTTTTGAGTTGGGGAACGTGTACAGGAGGATCGTTCAGATCTAGAAGAGAAATACTTCTAATAAAGCTTGTCAAGTTAATATCGCAACGCCATCAATTGTAAAGCTTAGAAATGCAATAGAGCCAAGTTTAAGGTTGCTCAAATCAAATCCAGTCTCCATCGTACACTCATGCTTTTGCGTGTTCGTACAATCATAATACAGATGCATCAAACTAATCCTACACCCTAACAACTCCCAACTACGTTTAATCAATAGCTTAATATCCGTGACCTAAATCATTCATTGTCAGTCCCGATCTTTAACAGGTCAACTCTGAATACTCACGTCCGAGGGATCGTCCCATCTTGGACATCTCCTTGGCCTGGTGCTCCTTGACCTTGGCCCTCCTCGAGTCCTCCTTTGCCTCAACCTCAAGCCTCTTGACGTGCTCCCTGGCCTCCCTCACACTCAGTCTCGCCTCCTCTAGTGCGCGGTCCGCCTCACGCTCCGCCATCTCGGCGCTGCGCACACGCTCACGGGCTTCGAGGACTGCGGGGTCATGCTCGTTTCTGTTTCCGTGGCCGAAGCTTCGAGTGATGAAGTTTCCTCCGCCGGTACTGCGGCGGTGGGGGGAGCGCGAGGAGGATGAGGAGCGGCGGGAGTGGGAGCCTGAGGAGTGACGGGATGCGCGGCGGGGAGAGGGTTCGCGGCGAGAGGAGCCGAAGAGGCCGTGCTTGCGAGGGGGTTCTTCCCTAATGGGCTCAGGGGATGGTTCACGGCGGGAGGATCCAAAGAGAGGCATATTGATAGTACCGTGTAAGTGGCGCAAGTTGTGTAAGTGGTGGGGATGAGAGGTAGAGTTGGTGTCAAAAATGTGTCAGAGTGACTTTTGTTTCTGGTGAGTGATGAGGAAAGAATGAAGCTTTTCCCAAGGGCTGGGCGGTCCTTGGCCTATTTACACTCCTCGATCAGACGCTCTCGATGCCATCAATCGCAAAGATCACCGACTGTGAAACCTGCTTTTGCCCCGACGTTGAGATGACCCTTTGCGCTGTGACGTCAGCCCAAGCGTGTAGGGTAGGCCAGGGTTGTTCCCCAAGGGTCCGTCCAATCATGGCGCGTCGATGACACAATGAGGCGACGGGGTAGGCATGGGGATAGCGTCACTTGTTTGGGGGGCGATCTTATGACGCACGAGGTGGTGTTGGGGTGAGGATATTGACGACATTGCGACTGGGGTGATGCTTTAAAAGTGGTGAGTTGATGGTGTTTGTCGTGAGATTGGGGATCTGACCCTTGGACGACGACGACATTTGCGATGGAGGTGAAGGTATCGTCATTGGTTCGGGCAGACCCTGAAATAGCTTCAGACCTTGATCTTGGACATGAAATTATGGTTGCTTGCTTGTCTTGTTATTTCTTGGTATCAGGGATGAGTGACACCAGCAACAAGCCTCACCTGGAGACGGCGAAACATGGACAATATTCTATGAGGTCAGTACCCCTGCAAGCACTGCACAGCGCCAATTCCATCCATGGTCGTGTGTCACATCTCTTGCACTTGACCACTGGCCATTCACCTTGAACACTTCGGTGAGCATCTCTGTACATGCCGGAATCACCTTGATCCGCTCCATCAACATTGCCAACCAACATCTCGTGCTCGTCGTAATCAACGACGTGGCTGTGCACCGTATAGCTCTTGGCCACATCATCGATCATCTACACACCCTCAGCTCTGGAATCTGGGTAAATCTCATTAATTCGCTAACAAGCAGGAAAAAAAAGTAGTCAGGCACCCGGCTGAGGATGGTGAAATAACAAGAAATGGACGACATGGAAACAAATGGAAATGTCGAGGGTAGTAGTAGAAACGAAAAAAATTGTGAATCTCCCAGCATTGCGCGCGTCCTCCAGCCCTACTTTACTCCAGCTCGTGCTCTTATCCTGCAACCGTGACTCCCAGCGAAAAAAAAAAGAGGCGTGCAGGAGACAAGAACCGAGGCAAAAACACCAGACGAAAATAACCCTATGTGCATATATGCCGCACTAGATATGTACAGAGAAGACCCCGTGGTGAGGGGATGAGGATGAGTGAGATGAGTGAGAAACCGGGCCGAACGAAGCAATGGATCCTCTGTTCTTTTGGAAATGGTCGGTTGGATGTCGTCGATCGCTCGCTTTCGTGGGTGGTCTGGCTCGTATTCGATATAAATACTCGTCTGGTCTGACGAGCATTTTCGTATAGGTAGTTGTTGGAAAGCTCGGCCGTTTACATGACGGTGCACTTGCTCTCCTCGCGGTCCTTCTTGACGCTCAATGCCACTCGCGCGGCCTCGGTAAAGGCCTCGTTGACGCCCCGGTTCTTCATGGCCGAGCACTCGAGATACCGGAGCGCGTTTATGCGCCGTGCCACCTCGAGGCCTTGGTCGTAGTTGATCATGGGCCGCTTCTCCCTCGGCTCGCCGGACTCGCCCTCCTCCTCCTCGCCTTGCTCTCGGAGATCGCACTTGAGGGCGACCAGGACAAGCTTCACGCCGGGGCAGTTGTCGGCAATCTCGCCCACCCACTTGGACTCGACGTTTTCAAGCGAATCCTTGCTGTCGACAGAATAGCAGAGCATAATCAGATCCGTATCGTCTGGGGTGAGTCGGGTTAGCACGCGACGTGGACGGGCGGTTGACACGCGAGTTACCATAAGAGAGGGATCTTAACCGGTCGAATTCCTCCTGACCGGCTGTGTCCCAGAGCGAAAGCTCAATGTGCACATTGTCCACAAAGATGTCTACGCGAAATGTTAGTCTGCGCTTCTCTGGAGCGCGGGCGAGTGCATCGTATCGTACCGTGAACGTAGTTCTCGAAGACGGTGGGTTCATAGACTGTTGGGAAATAACTGGCACGACAAATAAGTCTCTCATCCCGCGATTCTTGATTCCTTGGACATACCCTCTCGTAAAGACATTCAGCAACGAGGTCTTTCCGCATGCACCATCGCCCCTAATCAACGCAGTTCAGGTCAGTGCAAGCCCAATGTCTGGGCTGGGCGGGGGAGTCGACGCACAGCAGCACCAGCTTACGCTGGACGGTCTTGGAACCTCCGCAGAGAGAAGGCATCGTGGCGGCTCGGTCAAATCGCGTGTGGTGGAAGGGGGAGATTGGGCAAATTCGAGTGAGGATTCGCGATGGTGACCTTGAGTGATCTCGGTTCGTGCTCCCTTGAAACCCTGCTCACAGGTGGCGCGCTGATCAAGACTCGGGTCAGCAAGGTACGGGATGGTAATCGCATACGACTTGGCGGGTAGTAACGGACGCTGTCGAGGGGGGGATCGAGGTCGGGAGTCAAGAGTGAAGCTTTTCCGAGAAGGTGATTGTCGCAAACTGGCCAGATGGCACGTCGTCGGGCAGAGAGAGTCGTTGGAGAGAATCGATTTCAATCACGGGCGACAAATTGGCAGCGCAAGAGGGCAGATCATGGACCGGCAGGGGCAGCGAGGACGGACTGGGATTAAGTCGACGGGGCAGGAAATGAGCCGCTGGGGGGCAAAAGAGGGAGCGAGAGAAAAGGATGAAGTCAGAGGCCACACAGTCCCGTCAGTGGAGGAGGGAATGGGATTGCGGCCGAGCAAGGATCCCTTTTCTGTCCATTGCTCGGTGGAGTTCCCCCTCCTGGGCGAGGAATCGGCTATGGGGCACCTGATTGGCTGGCGCCCAGATTTAGCTTCAATATTGGGACCCAAGCCCGCTGTAACTCCAGCGTCCAGAGTCGGCCTGGAACACGCTCAAGGGGGGCCCGAGCCCGGACGGACCTACATGTACATGTAAAGCACAGCACTGAAGCCGTCAGGTGGGTGCTGCAGAGTTGGGTCTCCTCGTCCCCCCTGGCACGCCACTCAACGAGGTCCACTATTCCGGCCCTGACCTTTCCCGACGGGTTCTAGCCTCTGTATTAAACCGTTGCTTCTTCCTCGGCGCCGGTCAATGATCGCCCGGACATTGAGGGGTCCGTGACCGTCCTTTGGGGGGAGGTCCAATGTCGAGGCCAAGATCGATGAGGAGAAGAGTCTGGATGCAGGTTCATGGCCATCCAAGCACGGCCCAAGAACTTGGTCGAAACGGCTCCTCCGTCGGCAAGAAAGAAAAAGACTCGCTTGGTGGAGATGTTCGGAAGCTTCGCGTCGAGTTGTGGCACCTCACCCACCATGTTGGCGATTCAGGTCGGGTCGGGTGGCTTTGTTGCTGAATCGTCATTCAATCGTGGCTTGGCCGCCTTCGTTTATATCCGCGCATTATCTTGCTTGACGTTAGTGCTCCCGTCAACTGATACAGCACCAAGCGACGGGGCTCTCCCCTCGATGCAGTCAGGTTAAGGCATTGGCTGCCAGGAGCCCGAGTCTCTGGGTTCTGGGTCAGAATCGACGCCATCTTCCGGTGATGCGACACTGTTCAGCCTTTGGAGTCAGGTGAACGAATCATTCATTCTTGCAGATGCTATTGTTTTTAATCAACCTCAACCTCGCGCCGCAGCACCGAGGGAGACCTCTATGCTCATAATTACCTCCAATACAACTAAATATCAAACGCCGAAAGCCATGATTTGCAACCTTGATATATGCCCGCTTAATCGTCGTCTCTCTGATATCCCCGCCGTGCTCCGCCCATCCGCTCTGCTAAGCCCTTGTTTCCTGCCTGTTGATGCAGCCTGTTGACGAATCCACGATCTCCCCCGCGCTCTCTCGCCTTGTCATCGGCTTCTCGGAGCGCCCGTTCCCGTTCTTCCAGCGCTGCTAACCGCTTCTCACGGTCTTCGTCAAGCTCTGAGGCTGCCGATTGCATCGCTGCCAACTTGCGCTGGCGCTCCTCCTCTCTCGCCTTGTCATCTTCCTCGTTGTGTCTTGGCTTCCTGTCACGTGTCTCACCGCCGTAGCTGCACCGCGAGTCTCGTCGTCGATCATCATCGTAGCGCCTGTCATCACGGCTTCGGCGGTGGCGCCGAGAGTCGTCCTCGTCCTCCGAATCACGTCTTCTTCGCGAACGTGGTGCTGGCGAGTAGTCATCTCGTTCTCTGCGTCGCCTGTGCCGATCTTCTCGGGAGTCGTCGTGTCGTCGTGGGCTTCGTGATCGCGAGTAAGACCGTCTCCGCCTGTGATGTCTGTCCTCTGAATCGGCACTGCGATGGCGATGTCTCCTGTGGTGTCGCTCGTGTCGTTCCTCTCTTCTCCTAGACTTATCCTTCTTCTCGTCGTTAACCCCCATGGATGCAAGTAGTTGGCGTCGCTTGATCGGATCGTTAATCATCGCTTCGTACGCGGCTTGTTCTTGTCGCTTGATGGCTAGCAGAGGGTCGTCGCGAATCTTGGCAGCTGTGTCCCGTGCGGTGTTGGCATTTTGCAGTGCCATGAAACTCTCCTCTCCCGCCTGCTTCTCCAGCTTCTTGTGTTCGGTTCCCTTGATGAGGTTGTCGATTCTTCGCTTTCCAAGCAGGTACGCCTCCGTCTCTTCTGTTGTGCCAGTCTGTCCATCGTTGGGGCCCTGATACATCCAGTCGACTCGATCGATGCGCTTCTTGCCTCCGGCGGCCTCTAGCTGTCGCTGGACCTCCTCCTTTGCGCGCTCCTCTTTGATTTCATTGATGCGTTGTTGGGTGCGCTTGCGCTCGGCAAGGGCCTTTTGTTCCTCCTCGTAGACGGCCTGTTGGTTGCGCCTCAGCGCAGGGTGGAAAGACTTTTTCAAGTTGAGATCGCCGCCTCCCATGATGGGCAAATTCGCAGGGATAAATAGCGGGCAGATATTCGAGATGAACGAAAAGCGATAGAGCGACAGAGAATGCGAATGGATGGCGAAAAGGTGGAAGGGTTGATGAAGAGTGTTTGGATTCCTCCCTAAGGCAGTGGGGTGGCGACCATGTTTGAGTCAGCCACCCCAGCGTGCCCAGCCACACAAAAAAAATCTTATCGCTTATCGGGTCACGTCTTATCGGTCCTTATCTTATCGCCGATCTGCACCAGGTTTTCAAGATGCCCGCAAGTAATGCGACGAGATTGAGCACGCGTTGCATCACAAGACAGGAACTTGATGCTGAGCTAGAACTTGGGATAACTTGGCGGCTTCCGAGAGCTTTCTGTGAGATTGAGAAGAATTAACTCTCAAGATTGCATATCCTCGGTCTTGAACAGTGGAAGCGCAATTTTGGCCAAGTCTCTCGTGTTGCATTATAACGACGCGTCCAAGCAATAGCGATGACTGCCAGGTGCATACCTAAGACAACCTCATGCTCTTCATGCATCCTTGAATTCAGGCGAGCTCGTCCCTTCATATTGTGGTGAGAGACGTCGTGGTCAAGCCCCCCCCCCCCCGAATCACCACCACTCAGTCAAATAGCAGCCGAGTTCCGCAACATCAATTCCGTCATGTTGGAATGTTGGAGAAGCAGGTATCTCGATCAGCGTTAGATGGTATTGTACAGTCATGTCTCGTCCGCCCCTGTCGCATGCTAAGATGTCGTCTTTCCCAACCCAAGACTCCCACGATGCCAGCACATAGTCATACACTGCTCCCCTCAACGATATTCAATTCTCGCAGGCCAATTCTCTACCAACTGGCTCTCTTCACACCAGGAATGTTCCCAGCCATAGCCTCCATTCGGAAGTTGTACTGCAAGTGTCAGCCTCGACGTCTGGTGTCGTGGCCCCGGTTCGGCGCTTACCCTGGTCATCTTGAAGTCGCTCAGCACACCACGGCCTTGGCCGCCCATGATGCATCGATTTCGGATCTGAGTCGGTCGGGTGTAGCAGTGCATCTGCGTCAACTGGAGCTGGGCCTCGGCGCGGACTCGGGGAGGGAGTGTAGTATTGCGGATTATATAACGGAGGGCTTGTCTGAACACTGTGTTAGCAAAATGACTCAATCTGGGCTATGGGGAGAGAAGAGGCCTCGCCGCCAACTGAAAGGGCCGTTCAAAGCGTGAGGGCTTCGGGAGAGTAGGAAGAATTTGCGCACCTCTCAGTCTCGTGTTGCTCAAACACCTTGCGCTTTGTGTGGTCACGCAGGGTTCGGACGTTGACGAAGCAGCCCAGGTCGAGCTTCTTCGCGCGGAACATCGACATGCTGGGCAATTGGGGCTGGCAATGTGGATTGCTGCTAACTTGGAAATGTTGCGTTCAGGTAAAGCTGCTGTTGAGGCTGGTGTTTGGTTTTGCCGAAGAAAACCCGAACCCCACTACTGACAGTTGGAGATCGAGGCGTCACGTGGTTCAAATCGATTGCGAAAAATCCCTCGAACTGAACAAGATACGGTACTTTGGTATGTTTCTTCGCAATAATGACTTTATGCCAGGTGGAAATAGAGTAGAGTATCTACCTTTGAGTGAAGCGAGCTTTTAATCTTCCCTGATGCGTGTATCATCCGGTCAGTCACAACTTTGCGGCCAGTCAACACTTTTTTTTGCGTATCTTCACATTCATATATTCACACAGAGATACAACACGTCATCAGACAAAGAACTTGTGATTATTTTCACCGTCTAATGCCCTGCCCTGATCGATCATTGATTGTCCGTCCCTGACCTGGTCTCGGTGTAGGGTAGTACCTCGTCAAATGCTCATGCGATCGCCCTCCGGGCCGCGGTTCCGAAACCGTCTTGAGGCTGTGGGGACAAGGCGTCAAGGGGCATGGAGACGGGAGGGACACAAAACGGTACTTGTATCACCTCACAAACTCGCAGAGGACTTAAGTACCAATTTTCAGTCCATGGCGGTACTGCACCAATCGCGGGGCCTGCTCTGGCCCACAAGTCTTCGCACACCCAAGAGATGGATGGCTTCGGAATGTGACGTGACGCAAAGCTTTGTAAACACGGGGTGGATTAGATAAAGACAATGCTGATCGAGCCTTGAGAGCAAGGGCACCATTCCTTCAATGTCATGTAAATGACGAGTCTTTCTTTTTCCATCCTTGTAGTAAAACACTGTCTTGGATTCTACCCGACATCATCGCGGTCTTTCTTGTGATTTCGAGGTGCTGAATGAGAGGGGAAACCGCCCACCATGGATCCTAGCAGGGAGAACCTTCTCAAGCCAGGCGGGCGCTCGTCTTTTGACGGGAGCTCTGATGGCTACTCCGATATTGATGCGACAGACTATCTCGACAAGAATCTCGTTCCATTTCAAGAGGCGCCGCCGACTTACGTCCCCCCACGACGAGTGAAGCCTACTGGCCTCTTCCGCCCATGCCGTGCTTCACCCAAGCGATGCTGCTTGACCGTTGTCGGAGTTGTTCTGGCTATCTGGATTGTCATTTCAGCTCTTGGCGCCTTTGCCTGGAAGAAGATCAAAGCACCGCCGACTTTTGGACAGTCACCGCCATGGTACCCAAGCCCCAAGGGTGGCTCGTCGAAGAATTGGGAGAAGAGTTACAGCTTGGCCGCCCAGCTCGTTGGAAAGATGACGTTGGCTGAGAAGGTCAATATCACTACAGGAACAGGATGGAGTATGGGCTTGGCCGTAGGAAATACAGGCGCCGCGGTCTATGCCGGGTTTCCTTCTCTGGCGCTGCAGGATGGTCCTCTGGGAATCCGCTTTGCCGACAATGCGACAGCTTGGCCTGCTGGCGTTACTGTCGGGGCTACTTGGAACAGGAGGCTAATGTATGAGCGCGGCAAGGCTCATGCATTGGAAGCAAAGGGAAAAGGCGTCAATGTCATTTTGGGCCCTGCTATCGGCCCCCTCGGAAAGATGCCCGCTGGTGGACGCAACTGGGAGGGATTCGGCCCTGACCCCTACCTGCAAGGCATTGCCGGTGCACAAACCATTCGAGGTATCCAGGACCAAGGCATCATGGCCACGATCAAGCACTTTATCGGCAACGAGCAGGAGCATTTCCGTCAGTCTTGGGAGTGGGGACTCCCCAACTCCATGTCGTCCAACATTGACGATCGGACTCTGCACGAGCTCTACGCTTGGCCGTTCGCAGATGCCGTAAAGGCTGGAGTCGCGAGTGTCATGTGCTCGTACAACATGGTCAACAACTCGTACGCTTGTCAGAACTCGAAGCTGCTCAATGGCATCCTCAAGGACGAGATGGGTTTCCAGGGATTCGTGATGTCGGACTGGCTGGCCCAACGATCTGGTGTGGCGAGTGCCTTGGCCGGACTGGACATGTCGATGCCTGGAGATGGATTGAAATGGCAGGATGGCGATTCCCTATGGGGTCCTCGCCTTACTCAGGCTGTTCTCAATGGATCTTTGCCGGTGGATCGACTGAATGACATGGCGCTCCGCATTGTCGCTTCTTTCTATCAGCTTGGGCAGGACAAGCACGAGAACAAGGGCCCCAACTTCTCGTCGTGGACTTACGACAAGATGGGAATTCTGGCCCCAGGAAGCCCTTCGCCTCAAGAAAAGCAAGTGGTAAACCAGTTTGTGAATGTCCAAGATAACCACGCCGAACTCGCTCGCCAGATTGCTATCGAGGGAACCGTGCTGCTCAAGAACGACGGAGTTCTTCCTCTGACTCGCGACGGGGCCTTGAATAGCACCGAGTCTGACAAGGTACATGGAAAGATCAAGATTGGGGTTTTCGGCGAGGACGCTGGCCCTGGAAAAGGACCCAACAGCTGCCCCGACCGAGGGTGCAATGATGGCACGCTTGGCTCTGGCTGGGGCAGCGGCGCAGCCGATTTCCCGTTCTTGATCACCCCGGTTGAGGCTCTACGAAGAGAGTTCAACAATGACAAGGTTGAGGTGAGCGAGTTCCTGTCGAACAAGGTCAAGGATGCCAAGAAGGCGACGGAGCAGGACGTTTGCTTGGTGTTTGCCAACTCGGACTCGGGTGAGGGATACCTCGGCTGGAACGGCGTGCACGGCGATCGCAATGATCTGTTCCTGCAGAAGGGAGGCGACGCACTCGTCACCGAGGTTGCCAATCACTGCGGTGGCGGAACCGGAACGACGATTGTGGTGATTCATGCTGTTGGCCCTGTTGTCGTGGAGAAATGGATCAACCACCCGCGGATCAAGGGCCTGTTGGCAGCCAACCTCCCCGGCGAGGAGAGCGGGAATGCCATCGCAAGCATTATCTTTGGCGACGAGAGCCCCAGCGGAAAGCTCCCATACACCATCGGCAAGACCCTTGCGGACTACGGCGAAGGTGGCCAGGTGCTGTATCTGCCCAACGGAGTCGTTCCACAGCAGGACTTTAACGAGGGCCTGTACATTGACTACCGACACTTTGACAAGCACGACATCGAGCCTCGATACGAGTTTGGCTTTGGACTTTCGTACACTTCCTTTGAGTACAAGGACCTGAAGGTCAGCCGGGATGTCGCAGTGTCTCACCTCCCAGCGTTGCGACCATCGCAGTCCAGCGCGGAGCCTCCAAACCTAGGCGACAAAATTCCTGATGTCAAGGAGGGCCTTTGGCCAAAGGGTATTCGCAAATTGGAGAAATGGATCTATCCATACATTGATTCGGTGGACGACATCAAGCTTGGTGACTACCCCTACCCGGACGGCTACGATATCGAGCAGTCTCCCTCACCGGCCGGAGGCGAAGAAGGTGGCAACCCTGATCTCTGGACACCTGTGGTGACAGTCTCTGCGGTCGTCACCAACAGCGGCTCTGTCGATGGCAAGGTGGTACCGCAGCTTTACCTGTCGTACCCCCAGAGCTCCAAGGTCGACCACCCCGTCCGTGTTCTGCGCGGTTTCGACAAGGTGTTTTTGAAGAAGGGAGAGAGTAAGACGGTCGAGTTCAAGCTGACCAGGAGGGACTTGAGTTACTGGGACGTGGAGGAGCAAAACTGGCGGGTGACGGGCGGTGGAGAATTCACTGTTGCTGTGGGAGAAAGCTCGCGGGATTTGAGGTTGACGGGGACTTTTTCTGTCGAAGAGTCATCTTAGTCACTCGGGTTTATCGAGAGAGGAGATTGGCTTTGAGGGTTATACCGTAGCGCTTGATAGATCTGGGCCCGAGATGATTGTGCTCATGGCTAGGCTGCGTACATGATATATGCGTACAAATGTTTGACGTTGCAATCGATCTTTGTTCTTCCATCTTCCTTATGCTCCTACAAACGGCCCATTCCAAGTCCTTTCGCACCACCAGAACAAAACGCTGATCCACCATCCTCCTTTGTTCCCCCATGATACCTATCCACTGCCGACTCTCCCGTTACAATGGCCACAACCTCACTGGCGCTTCCTCATATGCTCTGGTGGAGCGGGAATCTTGGGAACAAAGCTCTTTAGTTCAGAGAGTCGGAATCCTCCGTCTGCCTCGTTGATCTCCTTGACAGCTGGACGAGGAATGAGGCGGCTCCAGTCGACATCCTGCAGGGCAGTGCCGGTGATGTCGCAAGGGGGAGAAAACATGATACCGGAGACCTTTCCGCTACCGGAAGCTCTCTTGATGCGGTTGTAGGCTGCGATGGCGCTCGTTTCGTTGTCGACGTTGAAGGCGATGCCGCCGTTGGGGAGGGGGAGGGGCGCGCAGATGTTGTTAGCCCAAGGCTTGTCCTTGTTGACGACGGTGAAACCAGTGGTAGTTCCATCAGGACACTGGAGAGCCTTGAGTTGCAGGCCCTCGTCGTCGTTGAGGAGAGGCTCGTGGGATTCGATTGGGCGGCTGGGGCGATGAGGGAGAGGATGGCCCACGCGGGCTTGTTTCTGGGGATCGCGGCTTGGGGTTGGTCGAGGAGGATAAGGATGAGTAGTGTAGGACGCGGCAGAAGCTCGACGAGGAGCCGAGGAGGGGGTAGGGGTTCCTTGAGGGTAAGGGGAGTAGGAGTAGATGTTCGGGTCCGAGACTCGACTCCTGCGGGGGCGATCGCTGCCCTTGGGCTTTCGGAATGAATCACGTCTCGTCATGACGGACCGCTTTCTTGGTAAGAATGAGGTATGATGGAGAGGAAGGCAGTTGATTGTTTACACGGTCGGCAGGCCTTCATCATGGTGGAGGGGGCATCTGCTCGCTTCGGTTCTGCCAGTTGCCGGCACTGTCAACGCCTTCACCACGGTAAACCAGCGCATGAGTTGCTCGTAGCAACTGTGGCCCAAAATAACCTTATTGACTTTGTATTTATTTTTTTTCGTTTTATCCATCTTCATCTTCAGGAGCGCGCGCGAGTTGAGCATTCTGCCAATACCACTACCATCACCCACGCCCGACTCAATCATGCCCATCCTTTCCAACAAGGCCGGGGTTCCTCCTCACTATAACTTCGACTCACCCGCCCATCCCGGCGAAAGGTTCTCTGTTCTATGGATCGGCGACGAGCCCGACGTCAGCGAGCGTCGCGAGTACATGAGGGCCTACTGCGAGTGGATGAGTCCCAACGAGATGCACCGTTACGGCGAGCTGCGCGACTACGCCGAAAGGGCGATCGCGCTGGCTTTGAAGAAGGCTGAGTGGAAGGAGGTCCCGGGCAAATTCTTTGCGTACATGAGTGACATGATCACTTGGAAATGCTTTTGTGCGTAGTCCTTCTGACTCGAGCTGTCTCTATTGCTGACCTTTGCGCGTCACAGTTGAGCGATCTCGTCCCAATGAGCCTGAGTGGCCGTGGAAGAAACGCCTTCGCCCCGACCCATCTGATGTGGTCATGTCCCGTTGCTACGACAGACTTCGACACGAGGACGACTCTGCCTTGGAGCCCCCCCAACATGTTCCCGAGCTTATTCTTGAGCCTGCTGCCGAACCCGACCCTGCTGCTCAGCCCGTTCCTGAGGTGGCTGTACCCGAGCTACTGTCTCCTCGAAGCAGTCTCTTGACCCGAAAAAAAGAGTTGCAAGAGCTCTACGCCGGGATTGACGACATCAGGAATGCATCAGGCCTGACCGTCCCGTTCAAAGCGGCCCAGGTCTTTGACAAAGTCCAGGGACATCTCCTCAAGGAGATGAACGAGTGTGGAGTAACCTACACCGAAAAGAGATTCACGACACCTCCTCTGAACCCAGTCCCAATGGATGACTACGAGCTTGATCAACTCAAGCATAACAGGGCACGGAAGAAGGACCAGGAGGCGAAGCTCAATCTTCTTTCCCCCCCGAAGGACCTACGCAGCACGCGAAAGGGGAACAAGGTGCTTCGCAACAGATCGGTGAGCACTGATGCCGAGAGCAGCCTCTTCGTGCCGGACAATACATACCCAAACACGATTCACGGGCAGCCTTCCACGCCCAAGCGTCTTCGTCCCAACACGCCCACGCCGGAGCCCAATGTCGTCCAGAGGCAAGAGTACCACCCTGTGGCTGACTTCATGAAGACCCTCTACGTTCTTTCCAACCACTTGCACCTTGATGTGGATGGCGAGGTCGGAATCATGAAATTGATCGGCCCCTTGATGCCTGACCGCCCGGACGGAGCCCAGTCCAGACGGCTTCATGATCTTGTCAACCGGGACACGGAGTGGATCTGCTTCAAGACGCTGCTCGAGGAGGATCTTACTGGTTGTTCAACTGAGGAACTTGAACGCACTGGATGTGTCAAGCATGACGGGAACTGCCACAACTTCCTCAAACTCGTCTCGCTTGGGCATCGGGGCCGTGAGATGCACTTCAAGACTATCCGCCACGAGTCCAACTAGTCTCCCCGTCGCCAGAACCCTGTATTGATTCGACGCTGTCGCCTGGGATCTTTCAGTCTCTGCTGCCGTTTTGAGCTCCTTCTGCCGGCACCATTCTTTGTTCTACAGTGGTACCCCAACACCGTGCCTCTGCCCGCGTAACACCATCGCGATGGCCTACACCGTTTTTGTATCGCACTTGAGCATGGCGAACACTATGTTTTGCTTTATTTTCATGTATTTCGGTATGGATTGGATGTTTGAGTATGGCTGAGGGTTTGGCGTCACGGTCTTTGCGAGGGTTGGGTTGAGTTGATGATTGACGACATGATGAGCTTTGCATGTACGAGAACTGGGCCAATGAGGGAAAAGGGCATGGCTTGCTTTTTGATAGATGTATAAGACGCTGTATGATCTTTTTAAACATTTTGATTGTACTGTTATGTGTTGTGCTAAATGGCGAACGCCGGGATCGAGGCTCTGTTTGTCACGCTCACATTCACCGGGGGCTCTTTGGATAGCTGGTTCACTTACATCGTACACAAAGCTGTGAGTAAGAGCAAGAAAGAGATATCTCTGATCGTTGGCGGCGCCGAGTCATCTATTTACTGACTTTGTTCTCCAACGAATCAGTGCGTGGGCGACTACACAACCAAGGAGGGCTCGGACAACTACTCAGTCATGGGGTGGTGCACGCCATCAATGGCCGAGACGTATAAAATACATCAAAAGTCTAGAGTGTTTGCCTCTATACAACCTGCATCTTACAATACTTCGACAGACACCCGATCTCACTCTGCTCACTCATCAAGTAGGCAACTTTAACACCACAGCGACTTGGCAAGCAGCGCCACAGCGAAAGCACAATCTCGTATATCACCAAAGATTAATTCGATCAAATTACTCACGATGCCCTCCGAGACCACCGATCAAGTGCGCAGGGATCACACCCGCTGGGAATGCACGAACGATCCTTCTTCAAATGGCACTTGTGGAATGGTTAATGACATGGATGACAATATCTGTGAAGCCCCAGGCTGTAGAGCTCAGCGCAGCATCGGTGATTATGCGCTTAACAATTCCAGCGAAAGAATTGGCGAGCTTGTGTCGCTGGGCGGCCGAGGGACAGAGTATTGGCTGTATTATGAGAGGCTCGTCAATGGCACTCATTGAGTTGAACGGTATAATTGGAAGAAGGCTCGGCTGGAGAATGGCTAGGAGGGTGCGTGCCCTTTGGCGATGGCCGATGATGATGGCTTTTTCTTGTACGCAAGACGTTTAACAGAACATAGAGGATGCCAGCCCTTGCTATAGAAACAGGCACACACGATAAACTCATCGGAAACGAACGTATATGTAAATCTCGTCGTACTCATTAAATCGCCAGGACTCTAGGAGTACCCAACATTGACCGTCTTAAAACAATCTCTAAATATGCTAAACCTGCTCCATCTATATGCATCGTACGCAATATGAACAGCTCAGTAGACGTAACGGAAGCTCAGGTTCTCCTTGTCCGTAAGATCCTCCCAAGCGCGCCCCGTGGCGTCGACACTTGCCTCGGCAATGCCCGCGGCGGCCATCTCGTCGCGGCGACGGTTCTCACGGCGCAGGTACCATCGTAGAGCGAGGATGACGACGACCAGAAGACTGTAGCAGCCCAAGTGGGTGGCAAAGGCGATGAAGTAGCGGGGGCCGTCGTGGGAGAGGAAAACCTGGGGGCCAATGGCGTTACCGGCGGCCCAGATGATGAAGTTGACTGCGACAACGACTGTCTTCTTGGTCTGACCGGCCGTGTTTCGCGAGATCATGGAAAGACCGAGGGTCTGGGCGGACCAGAAGGAGAGGGTGATGTAGTAGCAGATGAGGAGACCGACGTGCTGGGCAAAGGTCTGGTTGGGGATAGTCATGAGGAGGATGGTGCCGACGAAGGAACTGTGACTGTTAGCGTAGTCTAAGAAGACAGAAGAGAGCAGACTTACGGGATACAGAAGCCAAGCATAACCAGGAGGTTCTGGTTGGTCTTCTTGACAAGCCAAGCCGATGACAGCAGCACAATGATGATGTAGAAGCCCAGGACCATGGCAAGCAGCTGAGTCTCAAGGGTGCTGAAACCGAAGCTCTTGATGATGATGTTGGCAAAGGCACCGAGACCAGACGTAGGAATGGTAGTGCACAGAGAGATGAGGGCGTAGCCGTAAGTCTGGGGGTCCTTGAGACCCTCGAGGAACTGCTCCTTCTTGAACTTCTTGTTCTGGATACCCGTCTGGTTGTCGCGGACGCGCTCAACCATCTCGTGCTTCTCCTGCTCGGTCCAGCACTTGGCGCGCATGGGGGAGTCGGGCATCCACCAGAGAACAAA
>SSHR01000804.1:0-47331 GCA_006518225.1 Fusarium neocosmosporiellum | reverse complement strand
GACATAAGCGCACTTACGGCATGTGCAGGCACGAGAGGCTGAACACCCGACGAGGCAATGCTGGTCTCGATAAAGATCATCATGACCTGGCTGGGTTGTTGGCGTGATGCGAGGGACGGGGTATCGTCCCGCGGTAGACGCGAGATGCTCGAGAGATCGGTAGGGGCCGGGGTCAAGGATAGGTCGGTGTACCTAGGTCTGGTGATGGAGCTGCCATGACTGCTCCTGTTTCGAGGCCTTCGATTGTCCCACATGACGACAGGTCTGTGACCGTCATCTGCTGGTGCCGTCTGTCAAGACGATGGCACAGACCTCTTGGGAATAGTGTCAAAGCATAGTTTCTGCAGGAGGATGGCTGCAAGGACCGAGGACTCAAACGCAAGGCAAAGCGAGACCGTCACACCGACTCGTCCTCTAGTCCGGGGGCTGCATGAATTTTGACGTCGTACATGGGCGCATTGCTTGCCCGTGTTGAGGGGGAGGATTCGGATATGCGGTTAAGTAGAGTTGCCAACCGCAGCTTGTCCCCCGTGTTTGTGCCTGCGGCTGCACCTGAGCCTGTCGTCAACCGTTGGAGGGGAAAGGATCCGCAGCATTGGAAAGGTTCCTGTGGGGGACGATGGCTGTGTGGTGACAATTGCCGCAAAGAGCGCGCGCTCAAGCAGGCACGTAGGGGGTTGCACCGAGCATGGTGCGCATCTCGGCTGTACGAGGCCGATTGGTTCTTGTGGTTGAGCATCCATGGTTGTCACGTATCGCGAGGGAGAAGCCGGGCCCGAGCAGATGTTGGTCGGTTGCTCGCATGCGACGAGGATGTCGGAGGACAAAATGTTCAAGTTCGCTGGGTAATTGGAAGTTGACCATTGCCCGAAGGAGGAGGGGAAAGGTTCCTTCCCGTTCACTAGACATCTGGGAAGATGCTCCTTCCGCCCTCCCAAGGTGACAGACCCTGTTAGCGGTCCCGTCACCTTCCTTTTCGTTGCCTTTAACCTTCTCATCACTTCCTTCTTGATTGTCCCCTGCGTTGCAAGTCCAAATTGCTTCCCACACCTAAACTCTGTCTACCAGGCCCTTCACCCAAGACTAAGGCAGCCCGGACATCCATCAGATAAGATGACAGCCTGTACACATGGATATGCTGTTGGGACCTACCACGTTAGGCAAGTAACTGGAAATGCCCTTGCTGAAAGTTCTTATTGTGACATACCTTGCCGTGCATGAAAACGTCAGCCACCGGCTGAAGTAAACGGTAATTGGCCAAGACCAAGGATGTAAATGATGGATGCTCCATGAGAGCACAGGTTGAGCTACTTACCTATGTTGTACGTTGTACGAGCTATCCCTCGTTCCTTCGGCGGCAGTTAGCCGTTGGAATCCATCCATTCCAATGGGGCGGGAACTAAAGGAACGAGTGCTCCAGAGCGGCGGATTCTGAACACCTTTTGGGGGGTACAACAACCTGGGCACAGTGTACCGTATATTGAACCCACAATTCGCGCGTAGAATCTGTCTACGTAGTCGGAGACCACTTCGTCATCTATTCCACCCTGCGCATAAACATGCGTGCGTGGTGATGGAGAATCTATCCTCGTATCGTTGTGAAGGCCAATGGTTAGTTGCTGACGGCTGATGCTTGGATGCAGTCCTGTGGATGTGTGAGATGGGCCTGCTGTACGTGCTGACATCGGAATCATCCAGAATACTTGAATGGAACTGATGATGAAGACTTCGCATGAGTTATCCTGTACCGTACAGGCAAGCCAATTAGGTACATTCTCAAGCTTGGCTCAGGTACCTCTTATCAGCCCCGGGTCCTGTGGACCGGGGATGAAAAAAAAGCAAAAGCACGGCAATGAGGAAGGAGCGGGCTTGATCTCAACTGTGGCTCCTGCCGACTGTGAATGTAGCTACAGTACGGGCCTACGCACTTACTTACCTAGCTGCTCCAGCCTCAACTCTGGACAAGCATCCACACTCTCGAATCAAGATTAAGTACAACTCGAGTCAATTTCGAGCGCCTATCGCGGGTCGTCGCATTCGACAGCGTCACAACGACGTTCCAAATCGAAGGTTCCATCACAGCTTCTGGCGTCTCTCTCGACGCCCGGTCTCCGGCTCAGCAACCTCCGAACGACCCAACTTCAGACCTAGCGTCCCAGGTCATAACCCTCCAGAAGCAGTCGCGGGAAACATCCCGTCGCCCACTGTGTGCTAGTTCCGACAAATGGTGCAGTGTGTGGTGGAGATTGGGACAGGGGTGGTGGATCCCTGGAGACAAGAATCCCCCATGAGCAGGAGCTCTTTTTTCGAAGCAGACACGGACTCTGCAAACTCCCGCTGATGTGTTCATAGGCATGCAGCAGACATGTTCTCGATGTCTCGAGCTCCTCATCGAACAGGGCTTCATACCCCTGACCGCCGACCTCAGTCTTGAGCCCTGGTCCTTGAAATCCGTACAGTTGCTTCGCACACTGGCTCCAGGGTCCTTGTTTTCCTCCGTCGCTGACCCTCCTAGACTGGCACAGTAACTTGCATGCAACCGTAGAACCAACAGGGTCACGGCGGGATCCTAGAAGAGATGCATCGCGTCTGTTTCGATGGTCATCGGCATCGGACCTTTGCCTCAGCTTGGTTCATCCGGCTTCTCCTCCGCTTCATCCACGAGTCGATCCCTCTCTTTCCTACTATACTTACTTACCTCCAGTACTAAGTAAACATAGGTACTGGTTTTGGGGCCTCGACACCTTGCAACCTCCACGAGTCGCGCGTCGTCCCACATTTTAGCACCTGGCCCCGTTCCCAGCGCAGCGGGTCGTCACGTTCAAGAGTGTCTGAGTGACATGTTGTTTTTGTTGTTCTCTTGTTGTGCGCGAGAGCTCAGCACAACGCTCAAGTCGGTTGCTGTGTCGTCTGTGCGCTGGGCCGCTGCACAGGAAGCAGACTGGCCAAGCCCCTAGTCCCAAGAGTCGTGTTTCTCTAACCTTCTGGCTTGTTTCCCTCGTGGGGTTGAAGAAGCCTAGTTGGAGAGCTCTCATCCCTTTGGCCGCCCGCCCTGCGAAGGGAGACATTGGACGTTCCATCGTTCTTCTCAACGGGACAGCACCTTACTCCATTGAGGCCTACTTCGACAAAGGCCCGAGTCTAGCACATAGAAGAGAGACATGGTAACGTCCTAATGCGCCCTCTCATCGATCTGGGTCGAATAAGCAGCTCAATCGGGGAGTGACTGAAGCCTGAGCGCTGCATCCAGTTTGATGCAGCTTGCGCATCAGCTGTCTGCTCCACGATGTAGCAAGATGCGCCAGGTGCGCCAGATTCGTACCAGAAGAGCCCATTTGTCGAGCAGATCCCACGTCTCTGGCCTGATCCACGATAGCCGTGTTTTAGCCATGCTCTCAGCTGGATCTCATCCAAAACCGCCATGGTCCTCAAAATCGGCGCTACGGGCAAATAACACAGTTGAGGCGTCATTGTTTGGGTAACACAGTTGGGCAATCGCCTCATCCCCTTGAACCAGGAGAACAGATGAAGCCAATCTGCAAATGTGGCCCCCCCTGCTCAGGCTCGGTCGCAGTTTGTCTCATCGTCGCCCTCCCCGACACTAAAACGAACCATAGCTGGTTTAGCGACTCCAAAGCTTGCAACGCGTTTCTTCCCAAGACCCGCAAACAGGGACCTCGACTAGCGCGTCATCCAGTGCGCTGCATTTGAGCTTGGTCTGGCTCAATGAGCTCTGAAAACAGAAGGAAGGTGCCTGACGACACAGCTGTCATATGGATTCCTCCGGACCAAATGTTCTTGGGGGGCACAGCGGCGGCACAGCCATACCTTAGGCAAAGGACACCACTGAGCATGGCACGGCTGGGGGAAGCACGAACCGAGCAGCGTCCCAAGGCCCAGCGCGAGGGAAAAGGCTCCGACCCTACGGGTGGGAATGCAGCGGCGGGGAGTGCTGGCTGGGAACATCCTTGTCCCTACACCGATCCCCTCTCTTCTGGTCCCATTGACCTGTCCTGTGTCTCTGTTTCCTGAGCTCCCGCGTCAGTGTCTCTCGGCTGGTAACCTTGATCCTTCATCAGATCCCACGCTGTCTGCTGATTGACTCCTCAGTTTCGTCCTACTTGTGCCCACGCCTGCAGGGTCCAGTTGCTAAGCTCTCAGAGCGTTCCTATCCTGGCTCGGCTTGTGCAAGGTCCAATAGTGCCCAGCCTGTGCACTGTACGAGGCTACGACGTCAGCAAGCCCGCGCGGGCATAATGGTGTACGTACTCTGTGGATTTATCCTCGTCACCCTTGCCGGGTGGAGTTGCTACGGCTTCGTTCCTGCATTGCTCAACGGAGCCGGTTCCCAGCCAGACGACTGACTAAGAACAGAGCTAAACAGGGAACAGGCCCTTGGTGCTGGGAAGCACACACTGAGGGCCTTCACTCGACTGCACAGCGCAGGACCTGACTAGACTGGCGACGACGCAACGACGAAACAGAACCCACATGACGATCCTCCCAGTGTCCGCTGTTTTGGCGGGCTTGTGTCTTGACCTGAATCGTCCTGGCTTGGGCTTGCAGGGACGTTCTGAGATGGGGAGTGAGGGAAGTCATTGCATCGTGGCCCACTACTCGAGAGCTCACCATTGCCTGGACAGATGTTGTGTGTGTGTGTGTGTGTGTGTGTGTGTGTCTTGCTGTCATCGTCCCCATCCTGACCCTATATTGCAGCGTTCTACGGATAATGTGCTGAACGTGTCTTGAGCTCTCGATCCTTTTTTCCCGAGCCGTTGAGAAACCACACTAGCGTTGCTAGCCGATCGGCGCAGGTCTGGCGGCCTAGCCATCAAACACCCACTTTCTCGTCGTTGCTTCTTCGGCCGTGAAGAGTTTTCTTGTTACTTTTTCTCCTCCCCCCTCTTTTGGCCTTGGGGGTCTCGTGGAGGGCTTTCCATCCCCTCTTCATCCTCTTCACATCCTGTCTTGTCTTGTTTGCTGCTAGGACGCTCACTATCAAACAAGCCTCGCCCACTTGGTCCCTGGGCAGGGTGTCGAGTCGCACCACCACGGACCTTGGGTCGCCTTACAACAGGTCCAGCATCGCATGAGACTGCGGAAGCACTCGCACAGTACGACGCCCAGTCCGTCTGATCGATCCATCCCTCCCCTTGACCAGGCCCTGCTGCAACCCCCCCAGATTCCCGGGGCTTGTGTCCGTCGAGACGGGCCAGGCCAACCCAACCGGAGCCCTGTCGAGGGTCCTCCCCCCCTTACGACCACCCTAGTCTTCCCTGTCTTCTCTAGCCCCAGCTCACAGGCAGGGCTTGTCTAATCTTGGAGGGTACAAAGTTGCCTTGCCCCAAGATTGCATCAATCTCTTGCTCCTAGGCTATCCTATATGATACATATCACCCTCATCATTGCTGTCCCCCAATTCCCTTTCCTGCCCCTCCTTTTGCCACAGGATTGAATCCTTTTGTGGTCTCTGCTTCCTTGTCTTACCTGGTGTCTCTACTGGGTCTTGCTTGGATCAATTTGCTCTTATTTGGAGCTGACATAACCTCGACAACCGTGGAACTAGCCGTTATTGTTTACTTGGAGGGTAAGCCTCAACCTCGCCGCCCTCTGCCTCCTCGAGGCCCTCAACCGATATGTGGGCTACGACGATGCCATACTACTCAGAATATCAATCCAACCGTTCCGAACGCGATGTACCCCAGAGCGCTTCCGCAAGGTCAAGCTCGCACGCGGATGCCGACAGCAACATGGACGGCAGCAACCATAGTTTCCGAGATGTGGCTCCCACACAACAGCCACCCGTCGACCTGAACGAATTAATGGGGCCAGCCATCGAGGGCCCTCCCTCCCCCGAGAGAATTCGTCAATTAAGCAAGCAAATGAAACATGCGTCTCACCTCCACCGGGGTCACCGAACCGTGTCTTCGGGCTCCTCGTCACTTCTGGCCTCTGAATTCGACAGCATGAGTATCACACGCCGATCCTCGCAGCGATCTACAACCAGTGGCAGCCCTTCTCGAGACCGACCCGATAGCGTCCAGGTATTGGGCAAGAATATCTTCCATCGTCGTGCCAAATCGAGCAAGTCGGGTCGGTCGAAGCGCGAAAGCAGTGCTCACAGCTCATCAGGAAGCTCGCTGTATTCTGCCGAAACGGGTAGTGAGAATTCCTTGGCGACCTTCAAAGACTCTTTTATTCCAACCATTTTCGCCCGCCGGAAAACATCTCGAGACGAATCAGCACTGCAGAAGAAGTTGCAAATATCTGGGCCTTTCAACTTTCAACATGTTACACACACACCGCGGGATCAGATCGTCAGCCTTCAGCGGGGCAGCCGCATGGAGTTGATGTCTGAGATGTCGGCCATGCGTACTGCAGACCCGACAAGCCAGGATCTCCACTTTCGAAACTTCTCTTCAGAGCATCTGGGCGAGCATCAGAACCCATCGCCCAGAATCCAAACTGGACCTCGGCGGCTGCTCAAGCACGCCCGATCTCAGGAGCAGCTCCGGACCAGCCCTCCTCCCCGACCGGTGCGACCCCCGAGATCACCTCCCATGGAGCCGCTGCACTCCCCGACCCTGGGCCCTATACCTCCTCCAAGAGTGTCAAGTCGCCAATCGACCCAGCGAGATGGCGAGTCCCCAGATCGTCCCCAGACCAGCGGTGGCTTCCGACGACCTCGACCCTTCAGCCCTGACGAGCCCCTGGACCACCCTCCGGCAACCTCTCACGGCTATGGGACTGCCCAGGAATCGGAGGGGCTGGTGGTGGATGAGCATAGGTTTTCGCATGCCATCACCACACCCGACGACGCAGCTTGGCCATTGGGAGTCCCTGCCACTGCCTCTTATGAGTCGCCACTGCCTGACGTGCCAGAAGAGGAGGAGCACTTTGTCCACACTGGGCGCTCCCGAGTCAGCGTCACTAGCACCCGGTCTTCGCTGAGAGCCAGCCAGTCGGTGCCTGTTCTGCGAGGATTCCAGAGGCCCATGAGCGGAGCTTCAGATACACTGGGGCCTTTGGAGAACCGCAGGAGTGGTCATCACGATGGCAGCGGAGCCGACGTGCCATCCATCAGGGAGAGCTGGGAGGACGATATTGATTACTGCTACGAACACGAGGCTGATGCCAACTTTGACTACGAGTGGGAACGACCATCGATGGATGTTGGACGAGACATGGCACCGCCGGTGCAAGTGGCCATGGCGGATGATGAGTTGAGGGAGGTACCGACCATCGGCACGGCCGAGTCGTCTCCCGGTATGCTTTCCGCATCCCGTTTTGATATGCCGGCTCTAAGCCCAGCCAGTCAGGCCTCGCCTCCCATCGGCCACGAGGCTCTCACCCCCAGCTTGGCTGCGGTGACGAACAACTTTTCCTTCCCACGCGGGGAGAAGGCGACTCGACCGCCCAACCTGAGCCATAGCCGCTCCGACTCTCGCGCGTCCAGCTTCAAGGAGTCTCATGGTTTCACCCTTTCACCTTCCCTTCTCATTCCTGGCGACTACCACCAGCAGATGCTCCTCTCCGAGGCCGAGAAGCACAACTACACGGGCGAGGACGAGATTGTCCACGGCATGGTCGGCTCTGGACACCCCTATGAGGATGCCAGCAACGCAGCTAGCCACACCTCGCTGAACATGTCGCATCAGCGCGCCAGCGTCTCGACGACGGCGACCAACTCGACCACCATCTCGGACTCAACGGGAGAGCGCCATGTCTCGACCAACTCGACATGGACCAACTTGACGCGCCTCACAAGCAGCACATCACTTAGCAAGTGGGTTGAGGCAAACGACAGCATCCCCGAGTCCCACCTCGTTGACCCACAGAATGACAGCGACGAAGAGGAGACGACCCCTCCCGCCTTCAGGGAAAAGGATACCGTGCCGGAGCTGACACCTTTCCCGTCAGTCCCTGTTGGCAAGCGATCTCTTCACAAGAGCCATGCAAGCGAGTCAATTGTCCGGGACGAGGTGCCACCGATGAAGTCGGCCGAGACCACCAAGGGTCGACGCCCACGGGCGAGAACGACGAGCCTCAGCACGCAGGTTCCGCCTGTGGGACAGTATGCCTTGTTCCCTCGGGCATACGTCAAGGGAAATAACGATCGAATCTAGAGCAAGCAATTCGCGAATTCCCGGGCAAAGCTGGTATGATGATGGCGTCATGTTTGCTTTGTTTGAAGCTTTGTTACGCCGCCGTGTTGCGTGCGGCTCCATCTCCGTCTCCGTTACATTGCATTGCTGCAGCGTACTGCATACCTACCTACCTTCCTGCATATGGGCTTGATGCCCTGAAGATCCTTTTCCTGTGCCACATGCGAGCAGCAGGATGTTCCTGTCTCGCACTGTTCTCCCTTTCCTACATTACCTACATACCGACCTCTACACCCCGTCCCCTAGTTGGGGATGTCGACCCATTGAAGGGTTTCCTTTTGTTAGACTTGGAGTCTTTCGTTTAAAGGCGTTGCATTGTTGGGCCTTGTTTGTTCCCACATGCCTGGCTGGCCACTCGGTCCCATGGACCTCCTTGCTTTTTTTTTTTTTGTCTGGTCATGTTTCTATCTACATTCAAGCTATCCGAGGCGTACACGTGGGTCTGCATAAAAGCAGTTGGGGGCATTGGGGGTTTCTCAAAAAAAGATAAACAAGGCATTGGGTGTGTTTTTTCTTTTCCTTTGACTGTTCATATTTTACTTTACCGCGCAGCTTTAGAGTTGGTTGAGACAAGCCAACAGGCGTGGTGGAAGGCATCCTCGGGGTGCGACATTGGAAACAACCGGATCGAGGTTCCGGTTCTTATGAGTGATGGATTTATGACCTTCTAGACAGACCGGCATCGATAGCTACCTTGTACAACAATTGCCTTGATGGCTACTAGCTTGGAGCGATGCTTATTCACATCTGTATATATCTAAAAAGAAGAAACAAAAAAAAAAAAAGACTTAAAAAAGATTAGCCAGCCATGACGTTCCTCACTTGTGTTACTTGTGCCTCCTAAGATGTACCTAGTGACTCACAAACCTTTTGATCAATGTCGGCGAATATTTAGCTACGTACCTACAAAGACTTTGTAAACTCTCCACACACCCTTGATATTCCATCATGAAATATCAGAAAAACAACGCCGACCTGACCAGCGGCCTATCTCGATGCCAATGATGAACCCGCAAAATCAACATTAGCTCTTTTTGACAAAACAAAAATGTCTTTCGAGCTGCTGCTATATGGGGGGCCCTGAGGCTACCTGATAATCAACAATCTTCCCCCCCTTTTCTGCTGAAGCAGAACTATTAAAAGTCGTAGCGAAATCGCACCTATGATGAGAACCCAGAATCATCAGCTCCGAGACAGGCTGACATTCACGTCTCTAAAAGCTTGGAGTGTTTGGGGACCTGAGGTATTCAACAACAGCTTACTATCAGCAGCTGTTGGACAACAACACGAATCGCAACAAGTTCAAAGTCGCGCCAATGATGAGATCCCAAAGAAATCAACCCTACTGCAGGTTGACATTAATGTCCCGAAAGCGGAGTGAGACCGGGGGACCTGAGGCACAACAGTCCTACTGCGGCTGTTTGGGAAGATACAAGTCGTAACAACCAAGTCGCGCTGGTGATGAACCCGAAGAATCAGCCATGCAGTGAAAGCTGACTGGCATCCATGTCCTAAAGCTGGGACTGGACCGGGGACCTGAGGTACACTATCAATAATGTCTTGCAGACGCAGGACATGACGACCTATCACACCTCTTACTGTCATGTAAAGTTACATGAGCAATGGTAATGAGGGATGGCCAAGAAAGATAGCATCGACACATCACATGAAGAACCATTAAAGGGGGTCATGACAATTGATAAGCCAAACCATGTCGAATCCGTAGTCGAGTTTTCTATTCGGTGTTTGTTTTCCCCTTTAAGCAAGCAACCAGACCTTCTTTCGTCCCAAGAATCAATGCTGTATAAACACTTGTCCAAACATCATGTCTATCCCATTCCCCTTTCCCACTCCCCTCTTACCATCTTTACCGACCCTGACGTCTGATGTTTTCTGTTCTCCCCTTGTCCCATAACCCAATACCAATGCTCCATGTACAATGCAGCCAAAGAAGAAAGAAGAATAGAAAGACAAAACCACATCCACCCAGCCCAAGTCTACATGAGTTCGTTGATGTCGAGGTTCTAATATCATGAGCATCATAAGAAATGAAAGAAAGAAAGAAAGGGGTAAAAGAAAAGAAGGGGGAAAGGGGGAAGACATATATACACACACACGTTGATGGAAGAAAAAAAGAAAAAAAGAAAAGAAAAACATAAAGGCAAAACCCCCAAGAGACAGAAGAGACAGAATGAAGTTGCACAAGGACAAAGCCCACCAACCGCCACCCTCACCCATTGAGATATCAAATACCGTTTTCCTTTTGATACCTGCCCATACCATACCATCACCCATACTCTTCACCAATTTTTTTTTGTTAACCACGGTCCAGTTCCCCCTCACCACCATCACCAACCCTCTTGAGCCATAAGAAGGGAACCACATGACCAATACACGATAAACAATTTGCTTCATGAGCCTGTTGCTGATGGTACATGAACCCCCCTTGTCCATGACCAGTCGTTGCCATATTGCAACTGCACTGCGCCAAACAAGCATGATAAACAAAAACATGTGCAGCGAAAATCAAACTTGAATGAAAGGACGGAGGGGAAATGTGAAATTCGTAACAAGGAAATTCGGTCTCGCGTTCCCGAGAGCATCTTCCAGGGCTTGTCCCTTGTCACAATCTCGAGTAATGTCCTCCAGTATTTGATGCTCTCTTGTTGTCAGTCCTTATCTCGATCGTCACGGGCCTTGTCTTGATCCGTGTTGCTATTGAAATCGAGCGGCGTTTGCTGGCCCGACGAGGACGTAGCACCGTCCGAGGCAGATCCTTTGAGTTGCCGGAGGCTGCCTTGGAGTTCGAGGTTCTCGCGCTCGAGCTCGTTTCGTTCCTGTTCGAGTGCTTGAATATGCTTGCGAGCCATTTCAAGCACCTCGCCCTTGCTCACTCGCCGGTCCGCATCGTTTGCGCCATCGGATTCGTTATCGTCGCCGTTTCCGTTTCCGTTACCGCCAGAGCGAGCTTGCTCTGGCAGGGCATTGAGGAGCGATTCGAATTGCGCGTTCAGACGGTTGCGATATTGCTTCTCGACGAGGTTATGCGATGCTCGGGTCCGTCGTTCTTCTGGAGTATCATTAGGCTTGTCGCGGCTATTTTTGGACGTTCGAGAGGCACTGCGAAGCTTGCTCTGGCGACTGGAAGCTGTCGATGTCGTTGACGCCATGGATGCGGATTTCGAGCCAATGCTGGCGCGGCTGTTCTGTGACGCAGAGCCGGGGCTGGCCGCATCAGATACTGAAGGCGCACCACCACCAGCACTGCTGCTGCCGCCCTGAGAAGCTTCAGAGGTTTTCCGAGCGTCCTTTTTCTGTCTCCTAGGCCGGGGCGTTCTTCGTGGTCTCGACGCGGGCGCGGGGTGGTTGTCTTCTTGAGTTTCGTCCACTTCGGCCCAGGGATTTGTGGTTACATGAGCAGCGGGCGTCGTCACCTTTGGGGTGCTGGCTCCATGACTGAGAGCGTCATCCCAGTGACTGGAAACGGCACTATCGTAGTGACCCCTGGATGAATGTATGCTGGATGGCGAGACGAGCTCGCTTCCATACGCGAAAGCAGGGTCCGTCGACGCATGTGAGAGATGATTCTGATGGCCGATCGTGCCGTCGCCGGCAGGCATCATGGCTCCTTGGAAGTTGAACTGAGATGGATTCAGCGGAAGGCTGTTATGCCCAACGCTGTAAAGACCCCAATCTATGTCCAATGAGCCTGTAGATGCTGGGATTTGGTTCGCAAAGCCCGCTGGGCCCTGCGTCGAGTGAACGCCCCCATGGATGCCATGCAACGCCTGCGAAGGATGCGCTCCGTGAGCTACAGGAGTCGGAGGACCGTGTAAGTCGAGGTGAAGGTGCCCGCGTGATTGCGCACGTGATGATTCCGGTAGTTGCATCCCGAGTACCGGGTGATGGGCTTGATGGTGGGTCTCGATCTCGGTCGGGTCTGGCCGCGGCGGCGGATCGCGGCTGGTTCGATTCGGCGGCGAAATGGGCTGTTGATGTTGAAAATGACTGGGTGGCGCCGGCGCCATCATCTGTTCCAACAAAGACCACAAACGTTAGACTCTTCATCATCATCATTTTTTTTTCTGGCCTCATGCTGTCGTCCCGTCGTCCCGTCTCTATGGCTCGAATCCGCTGCTCACCTCCCGTACCGTCTCGTCGCGGCTCCGCTTCATCTAGAATCTTCTCCTGAGCGATGTTGCCACTGAATTGGTCTAGAGCCTTTTCTCCGTCCAATCTGGCTCCCTCCTAGCACCTTCTCTCGAGAGCCACGAGAAGCCATGACCACATGTCATGACCAGTCATTCGAGTCATGGCGCGAAGGAGACGGGGTAGAGATGGACACCGGTGGATTCGAGCCTCAGCCACTGGCCTGATGTTTGGGGCAGCCATGTCTTAGTTGCCGCTCGCAGCAACTTAGAGGGCAGACAGCAACATCTCGAACGCCCTAGCGCCGGCGTTCCTGACCTTCACCACCTGCCATCTCAACCTCACATTGTGCAAAGAGACAGGAACAACGACGACTTCAACTGCCAGCATCATACGTACCTCTGGCTCCTCTATGAGGAAGTCATAGAATGACTGGTCCCCGCTGTGTTCCCCCGCCATGGTAGGGATCGGGGGGTCGGCAGGATGTAGAGATCCTGGATCTTGGGGGTCCTCTTGGGTGTTCGTCCGGCCCCCGCGTTGTCGATGTTCGAAGGTGTGGGCCGGGTATCCGATTGTATGTCCTCTGCAACCAGGCGTGCCCAGGTTGCCCTGTTCGGTAGCGGCGGATATTCTGTTCGTCTCTGTCGAGGAGGTTGTAAGTGTCTTTGATGCAAAGATCAGTGGAAGGTCGGCTGGCTTCGATTCGTGAACGTCTTGATAAACGACTTTGGTTGACCTGTTCGGCCTGGGCCTACGGCCGGCACCGTGCTTCACCTTGGAGGCCGGTGATCAAGGGGCCGAACTGCTTATACGGTGCTGGTGAAGCCGCAGATTCGACGTCACCGGAGCCTGCTCGATAGTTCCAACGCCACCGGCGGCGAACCGCATCGGACCAGCAGCCCAGAAACTGATGGTCCTATTCCCGTACGGGCGAGGCTATGCCGGCGTCTCGTGCTCCCACGAAGCCGGACAAAAAGTCACCCCACTGAAGAGATTTCTCGGCACCACGAGACAATCGGTCAAGCGACCGATCGGATGTCCTTCCCAGTCCTTGCCTCTTCTCAGATGAGCGAATTACGATGCCTGTATTCTCGCTAACGGCATCTAAGGTCTCCCTCTCTGCCCCTTTGGTCTGCCTGTTGGTTGCTGTTGTTAACGTCAGAGCGCATGCTGGGTAGGGTGACTTTTCCATCCATCGGCACATCTTTACTCACCAGCTCCCTCTTCTGCCGCGCTATCGGCCGCCCAGACTCAGCAGCGTCCCTTCCTTCGTGTCTCGGGGACGATGGCCCCTTTTCCTTTCTTCTCTCGTCTTCCCCCGGCTTCCCGTGTCGCCTCTCCTGAGGCTACTGGAGTCGAGTGACTAGTCACGGGGACACCCAATGGCAACCCGAGGCCTGGGCAGATGGTGGTTCGAGGCCCTTGATGACTGCACTCCTCTCGCGTGTTTCTGTACTCGCCCCGGGAATCGAATGTGGTGAGATATCTTGGTGTCAAAAATAACATAGGGCAACTCGGAGGGGAGGGTTTATGTCGAGGCAAGACAAGCTTCTCGGCCTCCCTCCCCACGTGAATGGGAAGGCTTCCAATGGGAGGGGTTGTATGGTTTGAACCCGTGGCCGTGGGAAACCCAATGCCGGATGATGGGGAAGGCCATGTGTGGGTTCAAGCTGACGCCTTGATTGCATTTTGCAATGACTCGACAATGGAATTGGTCAGTGTCCCCGCCTTTACCGCCCCAAAGGGGTTTTAAGGACTGCTCCCAGGGAGCTGGAGCAGGAACTGGAGCTGGTAAGTAGGTGGGCTCGGGGGGGAAGCCTGGGCTGGGACTGGGACTGGGACCGGGACGGGGTCTGGGACGGAGACTGGTACTTGGGCATTCGTGCTCTTTCAGGGCGATCGGCATCTCGAGGCCTTGCCCATCCTGTCTTTATTGGATACCTTGGCCCGACAAGCCCTACTGCTCACATGTCAAGCGCGGGAGGGTGCATGAGGAGGCATATAGAATTTCCCTGTCAGAGCCGGTCTCCGGGCCCTCGTCAGTCTGGCGCGATACGGTATCATATTGCTGGGGCATTGTGAGCGGTCAAATCTCGATCTTCCGAGGTCAGGCTGCTCCCTCCCCCGGCCGTCCTCCTGTCTCTAATACCCGGTGGAGAGGAAGTACAGTAGCTGTCCGTTATCTCATCAAGGCCCATGCCAAGTTTCCAGCTCAGCCAGCCTAGGTTGCTCTGGGGGCCTTGTTCGAGGACGGGCCACCCATAGGTTTAGAAGGTGACGGGGGACACTGGGTATAATTGCCTGGAGGCAAACGGCACGGCAACCATGACGCTAGATGGCACCACATGCGTCCCCAACATGATCTTGTGATGTAAACCGGTTCTTCCAGTCCCAGCAGGACGGAAACGACGCTGTACACGGACCCGAAGCGGCCCCATTGATCTGTTGCTCGGGACATGAACTCTTCTGCGAGGTACAGATGGGCTCTCCTCTCACCAAGTGGACGGCGCAGCCCTTGGGTGTGTAGATGTCCGTGGTATGGTGGTCTGATCCTAGATTCGCAACCGAGGAGCGGGGGGGTGGCTGGCTATAGCCAGGGGGGGGCGCAAGCTTGGCCAGCGCAGCCAACGAAAAAGTATGCCATGATTGGGAAAAGAGGGCCCTGGACGAAAGGGATTCACATTGGATGCTGGGCTAAGACGCATTCAGGCGGGCTGGAGACTGATGGAGCCAAGTGTGGTCGTTGGCCGTTGGGCTGATATATCGTTTGGGGGGCGGCATCAGGGGACGAGAAGGGACAACGGTTTTTTTGTGGGTTAGTCTTGTGTGTAGTGCATTTTTCTCTACGTCACCGCTTCGAGGGGATTTTTCTGTTCCTCTTTGGGGCATAATGGCATTCTCTTGACATTGCCAGGCTCGCTCGCTCTCGTTCTGGGCGGGTACGCGGATCGAGGAGGCGCCCGCCCACCTGCAACACCATGAGTGAGCTCGAACCGTCACTCAGGAGGGGGAAGAGAAAAAAAAAAAAGGACTGTTGGTTCCCACCTGGCTTCTCTGTGAAACAGCATAATGTAGGGGCTGCATGATGGGAAATTCGCGGCTTGCTCAGCCGTGACACATCGACTTTTGGGAAAGCTGATATCCATCCCTCCTGGGGTTCGAGAGAGCGCCTTGCCGAGGGAAGATGTAACGGAGACGCTGCGGCGGCATGGCGTAGAGGTCGAGCCTCGAGGCTGGCCAATGACGAGAAACAGAATGGACGGGGGGACCCCTTTCCCATTTCTGATGTGAGCCGCTCTTTCCTGCTTCGTAAGGCGCAGTTGCAGATGAACCCTGGATGAGTGTGTTTGGGAAGGTGCCGCTCAGGTATGGTAGGTAAGGCAGGAAGTGTCCCTAGAGGTATCCGTAGCACCTTGCCGAGTGCTACACGATGGACGCATCGGTGTCGACTGTGGATCGCCGAGGATGCCGGCTGTGTTGCCGTTTGGGCGGAAAAGAAGAGAGGGAGTGAGGTTGGGGAGAGGTTCGTGGGAAAGACGATGGATGAGATGAATTTATAGTTGTGGTGGACGGGACGACCTCTTTCTTAGCTACATCTCACGAGAAGAGGTTATTCTTGCTTACAGCTTCATGAATGATTCTGCTCAAGTTTTCCCAAACACTCGAGTCCCCCGAACGGGCTGCTCTCCGTGTTTTTTAACCAAGTTGAGGATCAGATCATATATCCGCAAGGCCCAATTTCGCAACCCAACCGCCCTAGATGAAGCACCATGATACTTGACGATGCTCCTCAAACACTCCCCCTTTCCGCCGCAAGCTGTGCCGCATCTTGTAAGCCGAGTAGCCGCCCGTCGAGGAAGGATTCGTTCGTCAATCTGAGATGGACTGTTTATGCAATCCAATCCGACGAACGAGGGCCTCATTCCCTTGACCCTGTCTGCCTTCTGTGCTTCCTCTACGCGAAGCGGGCCTCCCAACTCGTTCGGACCGCTTGACACAGGACTTCGGAGCCGGATATAATGAGCTGTCATAATGGGAAATTCAACCACAGCTGGAAATTTTTTTCTTTTTTTTCCCTTCCTGCGGCCCCTCTTGGAAATTCGCGAAAAAAGCAAGTTCCCTGACTTACACCCTGGCTGATCTGATCTTTGTCCAAACCTTAATCAACTCAGTAGCGCGCGTTTAAGATGAAACTCTTTCCAATAACCACCATCTCTCTCTTTTCACAAACGCCCCTCCCAGATCTCATTACTTTAGCTGCTCAGATCTCATCAGCCACTGGCTGAAATAAACTTGGCTTCCCATGAGGCGTCATCTACGCACTCCTCCTCCGGATGCCACTAAAGAATCCTCCCTGTGCCATGTCGCATCGCCTTGCAGTAGCCCGTCTTCTCGAAAACCTGCCATCGCCGATCGAGGGGCCCCTGATCGTCGCTGCCAAGACGAAAACGGCCACCAAAACATACAACTTCTCCACCAACTACTGCCACGAAACAAATGACCTCTCGTTGCCAAACGGCGATAGTTGCCCTGAAAGGAAATGGTGTCTACTAATAACTAATCAATAGCTAGGAAATCCAACTGAGCATTCAATGGACCTTGGCGACGTGCCCTGAAGCACAATTGACTAAATGGTGGCTTGTGCTATCAAAATTACATTCATACGAGGCAGCTGAACAAGACGCCCCAAGCTTTGGGGCCGCTCTTTGCGGCTGATAACTAGTAGTTGACGATCAGCATGTCACAAGTCAAGGAACCCTCGTCAATGGATGTCTCCAAGACAGGGCTACCTACCGTCAGCCGGGAATTAGCCCTGTAAAGATCTAGACAATCTGGGGTCGGGACAAGTGTAATAACCGCGAAATGTTAATAGCTATCACTACTACATGGGCCTATGTGTGATATCATCTTTCTAGCCTGAACGCCGCCAATACATCTGTATCTCCAAGACCAAGAGCTTTTCCCAGCCTCGTTTCCATTAAAATTCTCCCACGTATTGCCGCATGGCACACACCCCTCCAATTCTGGAACTCCGAGGCTATACTTAGGCCGTCTTCTTCTTCTTCTTGGGCCGCTCCTCTTCATTGTCGTCGTCGTCGTCATCGTCGTCATCAACGCCGCTCTCATCACTTCCTGATCCGGAACTCTCGTGGGCACTATCGAACTCCTCCGCAACGTCACTTTCGCTGTCAGCCTGGAAGTCTTCGTCCACACTCTCCTCGTCTTCATCCGCTGAGCCTCGGTCGGCCTTAGCGACCACCTCATCCTCGGAATCATCCATCTCTTGGTCAAGTGCTGCAGCGAGAAGGTTGGCGTCCTCGTCAATTTCGTTCTTAACGCGGAGACCCTTGAGCTTGAAAAATGTCTCAAGAGCCTTCAGGTCCTCACGACTAATGTTGCTGAACTGCGATGAGCCGGCGCCGTTCTTCAGGAGAACAGTGATATCGAATGTCGACAAGGCTGACACAGCTCCGCTGACACGAGAGAAGGTAACAGACTGAGTCTGCTCGTAGGCGATGTAAGTGGCCGGCTTGGGGACAAACATGAAGGCCTTTTCCAGGCAGTAGAGGGAACCCTCGCTGGCCTTGATGGAACACTTGATGCCGTACTGGTTGCGGTGTCTGAGCCCAAGTTAGCAGTCGTGTCAACCAGGAAAGAGCAGGGAACTTGCGTGATAAAGTCCTTGGCAGGGGACGAAATCTTCTTGTTACCGAGACCACGGAAAATCTTGGCCACCACCTGGTGGAGAGGCTCCTCGTAGTGAGGCTCGAGCTTATCCTGATACTTCTTCTTGAGCTCCTCCTCGTTGAGGTTGAGGTCGATGGTAACCTCCTCGTCCTTCTTGAACTGCATCACAACAAAGGGGTAGCGGGTTTGACCCTGGCGCAGAGGTGGGTCGAGACCAATGACAAGCATGTAGTGAACCTCGTCGGGCTTGGGAAGCACCATGAACTTCTTGATAGCCTCGTATTGGATCTTGTAGTCGTACGTCTTGCCACGGAGGCGGAAGGAGGCCTCGTACATGTCGATGTCGAAACGACCTCTGCAAAGGACACATTAGCGTAAGAACAGCAAGGTGCTGTAGTCTTAAGTCATACCTGGGGGTGAGATGCAGAACATCCAGGAATGTGGCGATAGTGTCGCCAGCTGTTTCGCCAATCTCAGCCTTGTCGATCAGAGTTTCGTAGAAGAGAGTAGCTGCATTCTTCTCCTCCTCAGCGTTGCCGGCATCACTGCCAGCATCCTCGCCTTCGGCTTCCTTGCGAGTAGTGACACCGGGGATGTAAAAACGCATCTCGACCAGCTGATCACGACCAGCGGCAGCCTTGGAGCCCTTTGACCGAGCTCCGCCGAGCGCTGGGCTGGCGCCCGAGTCGGCGGCGGTGGCAGGAAGGGACATTTCCACGGCTACTTCATTTCGGCCAGCAAGGTTGGTGTTTGCGATCTCCGAGTAGGCGAGCTCGAAAGCAGGTCGATTTTGCACGCTGAAGGTAAGTTCAGACTTGGAGAACTCTGCCTTGCCCCAGTTCCAACCGCGAAGAGCATGCTCCTTGTTCTCGAGAACAGTGCTGTACCAGTTCTTGAAGACCTTGGCGAGTCGATCGTAGTCCTCCTGCTGAAAGCCATCGAGCTGGATGATGCCGGAATTGGCGCGTTGCAAGATCTTGATCTCGTAACCCTTGGCGGCGCGACTCCATTGCGCAGAGGCGATGTTGCTGTGATCGAGGGTAAAGGTGTCGCCGCCGCTCGCGGGCTTCCAACCGAAGCCAGTTTCGGCGAATCTGCACTTGCCGCTCTCCTTGGAGAGGTCCAAGTAGATGTTGTCGAAACTCTCGCTGCAAATTGATGATTAGGTTAGCTGTTGCCATGGAGATGTTTTGTGAAGCGTTTCGGATCTCGACGCAGCCTTGAGACGATCAAAGACGCCTTGAGACCATCAAAAACGCCTTGAGACCATCAAAGACGCCTCGAGGGTGAAAGAAATTGATCCAAAACGTACATGGCAGTCATCGCGACGACTTTGCGCAAATGTTTGTGGTGGAGAGATGAGATTGTGAAATGACAGCGTCGTCTCTTGCTCTCCTTTCGAGGCGACAATGGGCTGCGATACAGAGCACGGTCTTTGGAAATTTGAGAATAGGTCCTCAGCTAAGCTTCGCGGTCGCGTCCCCCAAGTGCCTGAAAACACGCGCTCCCCCGTGAACCACTATAAAGGCCCCACTTCAACAAAGGCTCCAGGGTGCTCTAGGCGTCAGCTTGCCCTGGGGAAAGCCTCCATGCAGCAATGGTTGGGCGACGTAGGCCTCCCCAACGTTTGTCCGGCCCGTGCGGTCACATGGTCATGCTGCGGGAGGTATCATGAGGGGGCCATGACTGCTGACTTAGCAGAGGACGATAGCGATTTGGAAAACGTGGGTACCCCGTCGCGATGACAATAGTGTAAAGATACTTGTGATGGGGAAATCTTTATCTTCAATTCGTGGCTTGCTCTCCGACAAAGCATCATGGTACTTCTGCAACCTTCCTGGCAATGCTCCACCAGCGATAGCGCCCGCGTGCTTGAAATGACGACGTCGTTGGCTATCGCCATCCGTCACTCGTCGCCTTCTTTCGACTCTTCCCTCTTCTTCCTCATCATCTCCATCCACGTCTTCTCCCCCCTTGAACCAACACTTATGCCTATTGCTCATCCATCACTTGGATGGTTCATACCGTCATGACAACAAATAATCGCCGCCGGTCATCCGGCTTTCGATGCGCCTCGACTGCTCGAGTATCTGCTGCGCTGCTCTTATCGTTCCTCGCCTTCACACCATCATCCGCCTCCGGCGCCGTCGATCGCGGTAGCCGCTTCCAGGACGATATCCTGTTGCCTCCTGGGCCAGCTCTACCATCAGCTCCCGAAGTGCCTGCTCCCGCCGAACACACTTTCACACTTCGACATATATACCACCACGGCACCTATCTGCATCCTAACCTCCATCGAAAGCGCGATGTCAACCACGGAGAGTCAAGGGTGTACCTGGCCGCTGAAGATGGTTTTGGGGAATACGAGATTACTCGGCTCACGGCCAAGAGCCGCGCCGAACCAATCCAGCGTCTGGTAGATCGACGACCATCTGTTGTTGACCCCATGGTCGCCGAGTCTCGGCAACGAGGTTACGTATCCATCCTCGACGCATCGGCATGGACTACAGACCAAGTTTCATCCCCCGATATCAAAGATAAGAATACTGTCCTCACATTAGCGCGCATGACCGCCAACGCTTATGTTGAGCGCGACACTGATGCTGACTGGGAGGATGTCGGGCCTCGGTGGAATCGAAGTGCCGATTTCGGATGGGAGGGTGACGGTCTTCGTGGGCATGTCTTTGCCGACGACACAAACTCGACCATTGTCATCGGTTTGAAGGGAACGACGACTGCCGTCTTTGATGGCGAAGGAACCACGACTAATGACAAAGTCAATGACAACCTCTTCTTCAGTTGCTGCTGTGCTCAACAGGGTCAGTGGACTTGGCATCAGGTCTGCGATTGCGCTACTGGCACATACACCTGCAACAACACTTGCGTTGTTCAGGCACTCCGGGAGGAGAACCGATACTACGCTGCTGCTCGCGAGTTATACTCGAACGTGACAGAGCTTTATCCTGATGCCAATGTCTGGCTCACAGGCCACTCCCTCGGCGGTGCCGTCACGTCCATGTTGGGCATGACATACGGTTTGCCCGTTGTCACCTTCGAGGCTGTTCCAGAGGCTCTTCCGGCTTCGAGGCTCGGCCTGCCCCTTCCTCCTGGTGCTGACCCAAGCTTCCCCCAGATGCGCGAGAACACGGGCACCTTTCATTTTGGCCACACCGCAGACCCAGTCTACATCGGGACCTGTAACGGTGCCGCGGCGTCTTGCTCATTTGCCGGATATGCTATGGAAAGTGCATGCCATACAGGCTACGAGTGCGTGTATGACGTCGTGGCTGACAAGGGCTGGAGAGTTGGAATCGGCACACACCGGATTCGCTCCGTCATTGACGACATCATCACCAAGTATGACGATGTGCCAGAGTGCAAGCGCACCCCCGAGTGCCGAGACTGCGCCCAATGGAAAATGTACGAGAGCAACGGAACCGAGACTACGACAACATCGTCTTCGTCGACTACCACACGGACTCGGACTCGGACATCAACGTGTGAGACGCCGGGGTGGTGGGGTTGCCTGGACAAGACCACACCAGGCGCGACTACAACATCGACAACGTCGTCTTCAACCACGACCTGTCATACACCTGGTTGGTTCGGATGCAAGGATAAGACGACCACTGAAACCACTACGACGGAACCGACCCCAACCACGACTTGTGAAACTCCAGGCAGGTTTTGGGGTTGCCGGGATGAAGTGGTCGTGACGACGAGCGCTCAGCCTGGTAGTGTGACGCAGGTCCCTATCACTGCTGCGCCTACGGCTACGTCGACGGATCCCTCGGGTGCCTCGCCACCAGAGAAGCCAAAGTGCCTCCACCGCAACTGGCTTGGATTCTGCAACGAGTGGGATGGAGAGGAAACGGAATTCGCCCCAGATGAGATGTAGTATGGGGTGATGAATGGGATCTCCTGTCGAAATGGTCATCTGCTACTCATACGACCATACACTGCAGTCCCGGAAAGCTCGGGCTACGGATACAAGCTTGTTTATTTGGTCTTATTTGCGGTTGTGGGTTTGGGGCGGAAGATTTTGGGGTTTGGACCCATGATACATACGGCATGCACTCACTGACAACAGTGAGAAGGATTTTTTTTCATCTTGTTTTGAATCGATGAGGGCGTTTGGCTTGGTTGGGATGGTTACACGCAAGCAATTTGAGGGCTTTGGATTAGCACAGATAGATCAACTCTACTTGACCTGAGAGTCAGTGACGGATAACAGCGACCGTTAGACATTAGCATTAGAATATTTGAATTTCCATATCTAATTATATGAGTTGTTGATTACGGTGTGAATCATGATTGTAGTTGCCTACTGTGAACCTAGGCTGTCATGCCCATCTCCACTGACACATGTGGGTTGGCTGTTGATGTCAGCGGGCAGCCAAAAATAATTCTCAACTGCTCCCCACCAAAAACGCGTCTTCCTTACATCCAACCAACTCCTGGCGTAAAGCCGCGACACCACGACATCCCATCGAAACAACCCAAAGGCGGCCGAAACAACGTCAGATGATGTCGCCAGATTCGATTCATCTCATTGACCGATGATACAGCGCGATGGAGACGGAATCCAAACCCTCGGAGATGGGGACTCCCCGTTCATCCTCCCTGTCCAGCCTTAGCGATAGTGACAGCGACAGCGAGACAGCGAAGAATCTCCAACGCCGCAGCAACGACTCCGATAGCCAGACCAACAACGAAGACAAGATAGAATGGCTGGCCACGACACGGAAGCGCCGCTCGACCGCCGGTAATCGGATGAAGTCGATGCTTGCCAATGAAGAGCCCGATTCGGACCTGGAGCTCTTGTTCGCGGAGGACGAGAACGATCAGGGCTTCTCTGATGTCGATGAGAATGCATCGGACGTTCACATGGACTCTTCTTCCGACGATGAGGATAATGAAAACAACGATGATGACCTCGAGGGCGAGAAGGAGTTGGAGAGACAGGCCAAGGAGCGGCGCGCCGCCCAACGGAAGCGAAAGGCCCAAGAGGCCATCCCTGCAAAGTTTCGCAAGAAGGTTCGCATCGATCCTACGACAAAGACGCCTGCTGCACCCGCGAGGCCCCCGCCGCGACCTAAAAAGAAATCCGAGCGAACCTCGTGGTTGCCCTCACCGGCCGATCTACCGACCCGGGCATCGTCCCGCCAGACGACCCGACTATCCAAGGAGCAGCTTCACCAGCAGATGGTGGAGCGTGAGGCACGCCGACTGAAGCAGGTTGCGCAGATGCAGAAGAAGGCAGCTCGTCTCGAGGCTATGAAGAAGCCCCCCATGACACAGGAGGAGAGGTTGCGCGAGGCTGCCATTGTAGAGAAGCGCAACAGTAAGAGTCTCAACCGGTGGGAGGTGGCCGAGAAGCAGCGCGAAGAGGAACGACGAGCGAAGCTGGCGGCTTTGCATCAGAGGACACTCAAGGGACCGGTCATCACGTTCTGGAGCGGCATCGGCGAGTGGATGGGCAGGCACATGGTGATCGAGGAGCCAGCCAAGGAGAAGAGGAAGAGGGGTGAGAAGGCTAAGGGCAAAGATAAGGACAAGAGTAAGGGCCAAGACAAGACACCTGCTGGCGAGGAGAAGAAGGACGACAATCAGGACGGAACACCAGCTGCGAATGATGCTTCATCCAAGGCCAAAGTTGAGGAGTCGCAGCCAGCGCAACAGCCACCACCAACGACACCATCACTTGAACCGGCTGCTGCACCAGGAGCAAAAGAAGCCGACTCAAGTGCTACAACCAAAGTCGACGATGCTGTTGCAAAACCCGCTGATCCGCCTTCAACGGCGCCGAAAACGACCTCTCCCACTCTCAAGACCGAAGAGCCTTCTCGGTCGATGGCGATGCCACCACCACCTCCTCCCAGTGGTTTAGCCAGACCTGCTCCTCAGCCTCCATCATCATCAACGCCAACACCGCCGCCGCCCTCTCCCCTCGCCCCTCCAGCAAGTGGTCTTGCCGCTCCGCCTCCTCTTCCAGCTATTGCACCACCAGACACAACTCAGCAATCCATCATGACCCCACCATCAGGCCTCGCCCGTCCGCCAGAATCAAAGCCTTCTGGCGTCCTCGCAGCCCCTATCCTCGCCCCTCCCCTCGGCATAAGCGTCAACGGGACGGTGCCTCCCATGATGGGCTTTAGCAACCCCAAATCCAATGTCCTTGCACCACCGAATACATCCCAAGGTGTTGTCCCTCCCACCTTGTCGGCCGTCGCCCCTCCTCATCCCTCCCTATCCCCTTCAATCACCGCTTCCCCTGCTCCAAAGCCTGCACCGGCAACTACATCATCAGCAACCGATGCAGCTCCAAAAGACATCCATCCCCAGCCTGTATCCAAACCTTCAGATCTCCTTACAAAAACCCCTAATGACGACCCTTCAGCTACACCTAACCCCCCTGAAGTTGAACCTCAGCCACCTCAGCCATCGACCGGAGCTCGCAACGCCATGGTTTTTCAAAACTTTGACAACAACGCGCTTAAGGATCGTACCATCCAAACTCAGATCATCTTTGGCCGAAAGATGAATAAGCTACCCAGTAAGACCCCTTTCCCCTTTGAACCCCTATTCATAACTCTATTGTTAACGCTCCACCCTCAAGAACCTTCACCCGCTCCACTCTGCGTCATCACAAACCACCCTGCCCGCTACCGTGATCCTCGCACTGGCCTCCCTTATTACAACGCGTACGCGTACCGCGAGATCCAGCGTCTCATCCGGAACGAGTACCGCTGGAGCTGCGCCCTCGGCGCTTGGGTCGGCAGCGGGACGTACGCGGCCAGGGGTGTCCCTGAGCGCTTCCTAAACCCTGATAAGAAGGGACCTGAGAAGAAGGAGCCGGCAGCTGGCGATGAGACCAAGGGAGAGGGTGCGAAGACTGCGGATGCGCCTCCCGCGCCCAAGGGCCCCGATGCGACAGTTGGTGCTCAGGGTCCAGAGAACAAGGCGAATGCCGTCAAAGAAGAGCCAAAGCCATCTCCTATTCCCCAACCCGACACGACCAAGGCCACCGCTCAGGTCAACACGGCTGCACCTGGCAACTCGGCACAATCCCCAACGGCTGGACCTTCAACCTCAACCTCAGCCCCGGCTCTGGCTTCAGCTCCAGCTCCAGCTCTTACCGCTCGAACCTTTGCTCCCCCTGCCTCCGCTGCCGCTCCTGCTCCCCAACCTCAGCTACAGGCCCCAACAAACCCACCGCCGACTGCCGCGGGAGCTGCTCCGACGCCAGCCCAAGAAGCAAAGTGAAATGAATTACTTGGATTGTCGATATGGGCGTTGTGGTCTCGGGCTATTTGGCACATTTTGGTCGATGCCTTTAGGCGAAGAAGAGTAGTAGTGATGCGATATGACAGAGCCACTGTATTTTCTACGTGTATCAAAAAATGTATAGATAGAGATGCCCGGGATGACAAAGGAAACCAATGTGGAGACACACAGCGCTTCCATGCCGATAGAATACAACCTTTGTTGGATCAAGCAGTCGTACACCATCTTTGAGTGAGATATATCGAGACAAACAAATTCGAGTCGAAGATCAACTTCATCTCATCTATACAAGTCCTAATAGACCCTTCATGACGAACATTCCGTCATCAACAAATAGAGAGAACATAGTTGTTCAACCGAAACATTGCATCCTTGTCCTACAAAGATTGCGTTGCAGACATGACCATAACGTCCTCTTCCCAAATACCCCCCCGAATCCCATTTTAATACATGTCTATTTGACCTCATACACCATCCCCATATGCCCGCCCGCCTTCCTTCCTTCCGTATTACCACTAAGGGTATAAATATCTGTTGTATAGTATGCCACTTTCAATTCGCTTCCATTGTCCACACTTGCGCCATCCCTGTATCTTTTTTGTCCATTCCTGGTAAAACGCCAAAATGCAAAGCCTGTCACCAGCAAAAGCTGGGACAGTGAAGTAATAAAAAAACAGATGCTGAAACTGCAGACCAAACGCCGTCCATGTGATGATGCTGTTTTGAGATGACAAATCCCACGGATGTGTCAGTGAGATGAAAAAGTTGAGAGTTGTGTTGCGATTTAGTTGCGCTTGGAGCCGATAACATCAACCATCCAGCCCAGCTCGGCGGCGAAGTCATCTAATCCCGTGTCAATGGGAGCACCCAGGAAGTTGCCGCCGCTGACAGTAAAGCCAGAATCGCTGCGAGAGAGGAGAGAGGGGGAGTTGACCTTGCCGTAAGTCGGCTTGGGCTCCGCGATCTTGGCTCCTTGCTCGTGAGGCTCAGGAAGGCTGTAGCACTCGAAAGAGTCGGTCGTCGACGGCATGCCAGCGGTGGGCTGGAAGGAGAGGATATCACTGTTGTTGCTTGACACAACATCGTCTTCGTCGTCGGTCAGGTCGAAGAAGTTGGTGTACTCATCCTCGGGGAAGTTGGGCGAGACAGGGGAGAGGAAGAAGCTCGTGGCAGGGTTGAAAGGAGCACGAGGTACTGAGAGTGTCTCAAGCCGGGGCCGAGAGGGCAGCACAGCAGATGCGGGTACCTCCTCTGTCTCGTGAACGTTTTGCTTGGGTGGCTCGGTAGGAATGAGGGTGATGGAGCTCTGGTTGGCCGCCTCGGCATTAAATGACTCGGTGGAAGCGGAACGCTTGAAGGGAGGAGGTGAGAGGCGGGTGACATAAGACTGAGTCTCGGACGCTGCCGAAGTTGCAAAGTTATCGTCGTCGTCATTGTCATTGTCGTCGGGCATGTCCTCGGGGATGACCAACGAAGGCCTCTCACTGAGGTTGGAGTCGGGTCGGGAAGGAAGATCGTCGGACAGGAAGCGGCGGAGGGACTCGGGGGAGATATCCCGGGTACGAGTGCCCTCGGATGGGGTTGTGCACCGATCGTCAAAGTCCTCCTCAGTGAGGCCAGACATGTCGTTGCGGACGGGAGATCGACCTCGTTCACCATCACGACTATTCAACTTGCGACCAAACAAACGCTTCCATGCTGCCGGGGCGGGGGACAATGACCGAGACGAAGCCTTGTGGTGTAGTGAGGGAGAGGAGCCAACACGATGGGGGAGGTGGTTGGCGGCTGTTGTAGGAGCGGGTCGAGGGGTGGTGTATTTTGATTCGGGGTTCATTGTCTTGAAGTCGGCAGCACGCATAGATGTGAGAGACGCACTTCGCTGTCGGAGAGCCTGCTCGACAGGGACAATCAAGGTGTTGACGGCTTGGCCTGGAAGATAAGGGCAGGCAGTTGTCGAAGGCAGAGTTGGGTCGTGTGTCTCGACAGAACCATCCACCTCATACTGAGAGTCCATTGTTAGAATTATTATAGTGTTGTAAAGGAGTGAATGAAGTAGACAAGAGAAGGAGTGAAGAGGTTGATTGAATGTTCTTGAGGGGTTGGGCAAGCGAGTGTAGATGTATGGCGGTGGTTGTTGTTAGTTGATATGCAAGGGAGTGGAATGAATGTTTATGTTTGTTATATGTATGTATGTATGGTGAGACGAAACAGAATGGCAGGCACATGCCAAAATGGGATGACATACGTAGTAATAATAGGTATGACCCATCTTGAGACCACCGTGCCTCTTATTTAGACACGAGCCTGAGGGAGAGCCTGTGCCTGTGCCTGTGCCTGTGCCTGTGCTTGTGCCTGCGCACGTCGCAGAAGCCGAGACGGAAGCGTCGTCGCAGACGATGTCGCGAAAAGAATAGCAGCCTCTCCACTGGCCACGGCCACGCCGGACGTCGCGCTGCATGGGGTAAGATTGGCTGAAATTGTCCCACGACCCAATAAGCTGCACGGACTGGGTCGAAGGGTGTGTTTGACTGGGGATGCATGTCAGCGCCCGCCGCTCAGAGCCACGCACGATGCATCAGGCCACGGCATGGAAGGGGAATAGAAGAAAAGAAAAACCATGGGAAATTGCATAAAACAGCCAGCCACACACACGCGGGCGCCCCAAGGGAAGGGAGAAACGGCACTGGCATCCATTGACAGCTGAGAATCGCGGGGAGGGAGACCAGGGAGGCCAGGTACACCCAGTATCCATCAATTCCTTGGTCAACTGTCCGCTGCAACCAGCAAATAGTCCCAGAGAGAATACCCGCCTCTGCACTCAAGCCCAGCCAGCCATCTGCCAATGCATGCAACTGCACCACGCAGAGGCTGGCCGTGATGGGACCGGCGCTGACTTCAGCTCGGCTCCCTTCTCTCGTGCGCGTGGCCCAGAACTCAGAAGAAAGCATCCAATTCAGAAAACAAGATTTCCAGTTCGTGTCTCAGACAACGGGGGGGTGGTCGGGGGTGAGAGCCAGATTCAGACCAGATTCATGCGAGGGTATAAATAAAACAGATAGAGCGAGCATACCACGGCAGTTAAGACACTTTTGGGGTGATAAGTGCCAATCCCGGTCTTAGAAGGGAATGACAACGTTCGACAATTGAAACACAAAGGGAATGCAAGGAAATTGCCTCAGAGGGCAAATAATAAGAATGAATGGCTCCCGTGCGAATATGGGTATCGTTTAACCCGGCGCAACGGTCCGGAAACGGCGAATCGAGACAGTGGGTTCAAGATCGATCGGCCAGCGAGAGGCGGAGGAAGAAGCAAACAATGACCAAGGAAAAAAAGAAGGACGAAAAGAAAGAAAAGGTCCCGACTCACAACATGAAAGTGAAAAGAGTCGTTGACGGGTCCATGGCGGGCAACAGATGGAAGGGTCCCCCCGATATAAATATGTAGGAAGATGCACGTCGTCGTAGGGATGATTAGATGAACTCCGGTTCCAATTTGGGCCGGCAGCAACGGCCCACGGCAGCGCCTAAACAAACCTCTGTTGGGAAGCTCGGAGAACTGGGGATAAATCAATAATAGCAGCCGGATGAAACACCAGAAGGCGCCCGTCGCATGTTCAGACAGACACGAAGTGGTTCTCGAGACTTGAGACTGGCCGCTGATGTCTGGAGTTGAGACTGCCAGATTACAACGAATTTGGGGAGAAGCCAGAGAGCCAATGGGAAGGCGAGGACGGCAGAGAGGGATGGACGGTAAGCGCCGCGACGGGGTGTCAGGCCGAGCTTTGACAAATGTCGAGGTGTACCAGACAACGGGGTGGATAATGGATTGCGGCACGGTACGGGCGCTTAAGCGCAGTGGAGGGCAAACAAAGAAGCGCAGACCCCGAACGACAGACAAAGACGAGGCGAGGCGTGGATATCCGGGCCCGGAGACGAAGCAATGCGCCGTAGAGTAGCGACAATAATAAGAATGAAATAAGACGCGCGGGCGGGGGGTCGCGGGCGGCTAATGACGCTGCTGCTCCTCCAAAGTTCGTGTCGCCAGCGACGCTCGGGAGTCGAGTTCTGGTCCAGGAGTGGCCGAAGCTGCAAAGACCCGGGACTCGATCGGAAGAAGGCCCAGCGCAAGTTGTCGTCGCCGCTAAAATCGAGCTGCCTTTTTGCTGTCCAGGTCTGGCGTTGCTTTTGGCGGTTTCAGATGAGGAATGGGGGAGAAGGTTAGGGAAGAGGGAAAGATGCAAGATGGAAAATGAGATTGGATGTGGGAGGAGATTAGTTGCAATTGCGATGGATGACGGAAGGGGCGGGAGCCAACTCTGTCTGGATAGCCTGGGGATGGGGGAAAGGAAGGGCTTCTTCTTCCTTCCTTCCTTCCTTACATTAATTACGTCTTACCTCGCCAATCTTGGCCGAGCAGCTAAGCCGAGCAGAGAGCCTAGCCAACAGGATAAATCAGCTCAGCTCAGCCCGGTTCGCCATGCTCGAATTCAGCTTGGGTTCTCTTTCCAATTGCGATTGGGGGCCCGGGACCAGCACCAGTGAGACAAACTGAAGAGAGGCGATCGTGAGAGGCTGAGAGGCCGCGAACCATGCACGAGGAGGGGCGTCCAAGGGGGCCATGGGGTGGGTGGGCGCGCCTCTTCTGGATTCGGCTCAGCAAGCGACATCAGGATTCACCTTTACTTATTGGCCCTCTCTTGGCCTTGCATTACACTACAGAATGTGGCACAGCTACTATCAACAACCGTGGAAAGGCTCCCGCCCTTTGATCATCGTCGATGTGTGCATCTCATCGACAATGGCGTCTGCCCCCCCCGTTGCTGAAGTACATCCAACGGTGCCGCCGAGAACGTCGACATCCTAGACAAAATGCGAGACGGGGGCCATGAACCATAAAACCTGTGACACGGCGGACGAAGAGAGACAATGCGAAACGGCGCTCAACTGGCGACATTTCAGGGGAACTGGATCGCGGGCACGAGGCGCGCGGGTGGCATCTTGATGGGCGATGAGCGACAGGGAGCTTGGTGTTTAAAGCCTCTGACGCTCATGATTGGCTACCACACATCCACTAGCCTCCTGGAATGATTCCCAAAGGGGAATCCGACAGGGGCTCGAAGCGGCCTAGCGATCAGCCTGAGACCATTGCGGATCCAATTTTTGGCAGGGATCATGAGGTCGCGGCAGGGGGGTCTAGAAGCTGTACAGGACATAAATACTAATGCGTTGCACGCGTAGTCAAGTGTCGGGCTTATTCTGTGCACACAAGTTCTCGAGACCTTCTCACCCTTGTCCGGCCAAAGGGGGGCGGGTGCGTTTGGGATTGGAGAGATGCGGACGCGATGCAATGTGATAGGTTACCAGCATTTCAACTGCAGAACGGCATGTCCAAGTTGTCAGAAATCAAGTTGAAAACGTTGACTCTCAGCTGCAATCATGAGCAGACAAGAACCAGTCAAACCCATCAATCGGGTAGCTTTTGGATGCCTCCACTAAATACAACCCTCCTGAAATCAGGGTCTCTTCAGATCCCCACACAAAGAACCCGACCACTCACGGCCCGCCTGGGATCGTCGAACCGCCCATCTGAAACCGCTTCGCCTAGTAGGCATCGTCAGACATAGAGAGCCGTTCTCAGCAATGGGCTGCTGAGCATTCTGATGTCGGGTTTCAAGCAGAGGCCGGAATCAGCGCAGGCAGGTTGATGCGTCAGTCAAGCAAGGCAAAGGCAAGGCATTCAATGCACCGCATGCTGCGGCCCATGGTCGCCCACGTCACCTGCGACCACACCATCTCATCAGCAACCGCTGCTGCTGGTTGCCGCTTTCAGGACGTGGTGCAGCTCCCGAAGGTTGTCAAGATGCATGATTTCGATAGTTAGAGTATTGTGTCTCGGACGCACAAGACCTGCAGCCGACGGTGCACCCGGCTCCCCATCGGTGCAACTCCCTTTGTCTGGGATGACATTCACGATACTCGCTAGGCAGTCACTGTACCTATCCATGGATCCTTGGGCATCTGGAGACGTCCTAATGAGGCTCTTCATCTCCAGCCCCATCTCCCTGCGGCGGTGCACGCCGGTGGGTGGCGGTGGGCTTGACGTCTTGGGCCACTGTGGAGCTTTGAAAAACGTTCGAGAAGGAAAAAGACGATTGTGCCGTTAGCCATGAACGTCGACAGACGGATCCTCTGGTCGGATATGACCTCAGGGAACGCATTGCTTTCATGCGGGTGCTTGTACGACTGCTTGCTGAAACAAGCTTGTCCCTCATGAAGTGCTGGCATGGATGCGTACGTGAAGCGTAACACAAGAGCAGAAGAGTCAAGCCTGAAGATGAGCACTTCATCTCATCTCGCCTTGCCCATCAAGTCCTTCCATCGCAAGCCACCTCATCCCAGCCATAGCCCGGCAGCCCCGAGTGTCCAAAAAAGCAAACGGCGCCGCATCTCATTTTTCCCAGCCTTCATTTTTTTATTTCCCCGACCGATTCACGCAAGGCTGTCTAGTTAATAGCTCACACACCAGTATGGAATTTGCTTGTCTCGCAAACTCCATTAAACTTGATAAAAGCACCCTTGTTTCGGATCGTGCAACCACATGGGAAGGCACCGGCTTCGGAGAGACGAGAGGGCTCCGAGAGCTTCCGCCGAATGCGGCCTCACCGCCTGCTTGTTTCTTCTGTGTCTCCCAATTCACGGTCATGGTCTGCACCTGTGCATTTCAGCTGAGTGGGCGGGCATCAATCTCAGCTCATGAGAAAGAAAAAAACAAGCACGATACTTCACTAGGGCTGAATTGTGGAGATGATGGGATTCTGCATGTCACTCCATTGTTTGATTGACGCTGTCATCCAATACAACATATAATAGGTTGTTGATATTAGCGTTTCATATAGCCAGTATCCCATTACATTTAGAGTCTCATCAATTTAACATCCAATGCCCATGACAACCTGCAGTTCCCTCTTGAACCTCTTGGATCCAGAACTCCGGTCATGAAGCACCCTCTGTGCATCGACCATCCTGCGCACCCCGTCTCCATGGCCCATTGCCAGTTCACGCTTCCCTCGTTCGATGTTTCCCTTGTGCCCCTGCTCTGCTGTTGTCCATGCCAACATCACACCATTCTCTTGAGATCCATTCAGGAACAAGTTCTGCACGCGCGCGCCAGATGACGGCCGCAGATTTACACGTATTCACCGTCATGATCTCGAAAACTAGGTGGTTAGCATCACATGGATACCTCGGTAAACCTCAGTCTTTTTGGAATGCCCATGCTCAATACAGCTCTTACTTCACCTCCAACTGCAAAGGTAGTAGTGATGATGATAATGATTTCATTCCAGTCTTGCTCAACAGGCAACCCTAGATACAGCCTTTGTACACCTCCCCAGATATCCATAACATCCATCCATGCCATTGTCCTCCTCCTGATCCCGAACCTTTCCGCATTACGCAAGACCCAACACGCGCGCAAGGTTGGCGTTTCCATAATCTGTATGCCCTCTCACCGCCAAACTCAACTTGCCTCACATCCATCTCAAGGCCCTAACAAATATCGTACAACGAACATGTATGAAACAATTCGGGTAGTCGTTCCTTGTCCACCCGACACCACTGTCCTCGGAACGCCTGCCCCTGCCCCTCGGTTGCCGGTCCCCTCCCCGTCATGACAGAGGGGAGGCCGGAAGCGGAGGGTGTAAGAATGGTACTTTGAAGATAACGAAAGTAGGTTGAATGCATTATCCCGATGGTTTCATCCACCGGGTTTCTCATTAGAGCCGTGAATTAAAGGTTGATATTATTACCGTCAGCTTCGAGCCGTCTTGAAAAATTGTGATGCTAGTAATGCTGCTTGCTGTCATGCCCCGCCATCAAGAAACATGATGAAGGGCACATCCCAGATAAGTGAACTAGACCGCGCACCCGGGCGATATCCATGTAAAAGGTTTTTTTTGTTGTTTCGTGGTTGTCATATTCATATGCCCATGTGCCGAAAATCGATCAAGTCGCATGTGTGTATAGGCTTACTGCTTCTTAGCCTCAGCCTCAGCCTCGGCCTTCTTGCGGTCAGCAGGCTTGTTGGACCGCTTGCCCTTGTACTTGGTATCCAGGAGAGTGTCCCAGAAGGTGAAGAATGGCTGGGCAAAGTTGGTCTTGATGCCCCAGTGCTGGTGGTGAATGTCGTGGTAGGCGGCATTATTGCTGGTGATGAGCTGGAGAGGGTCCCAGGGGAACGAGTAGCCGCAGTGGTCGTCGACGGTCTTGATGGTGGACATGGCAAAGAGCCACATGCCCTGGCGCACAGTCATGAAGGTGGCCTTGAACGAGACAGCTGCGCCGAGGGTGTCGAGAAGAAAGCCCTCAACGGGGTGGTTGTACAGAGCACCGTAGGCATAAGGAACGTAGAGTCGGTGGTGTCGCGAGTGGAAGTGCGCTGTGAAATCAAGTTAGCGCGCTGCAATGCCACATCCGGGAAGAAGTATCATGAAACTCACCATACAGCCACTTGTTGACGTGCATCAGACGGTGGAGGAAGTACTGCCAGGTGTCGATGATGGAGATGGCGACAAAGAACTGGACAGCGGGAATGAGGAAGTGGTAGATGACCTTGGCCACGTTGATCTCCCATGAAGCAAAGGCCGGCTCGTTGGCGGCGGTGACGAGCGAGGGGTAGTAGCCACCAGCGAGAGCGCCGGCCAGCAGCGGGTGAGATTCGAGGAGACTCTTGGAGATGGCGGTAGTGTTGAAGCCAAACACTCCCAGAAGGGTAGGGAGGACTCTCTGAGCAACGCGGATGCGAGTGGCCCAGACAGCGACGTCGTAGTCGGACTTGCCGACCATCTCGGGAGGCTCGGTCAATGCGAGGATGGCGCCGGTGATGACCTGGATGACCTGCTGGAGGATGACGTCGCGGGCGACCTCGTACCGGGAAACATGGTTGCGCTTGGTGATCTCCTCGGGAGTGTGCAGTCGGTACTGGGGGAAGTAGTCATAGACATCGATGGCGTGGAAGGTCAGGGACAGTGCCCAGTAGACGGCGACGGGGATGACGAGGGAGAGCCAGAAGTCGGACAGCCACGACAGGAGGTCAGGCTGAGGCTCGAGGCTGTAGGCGGGCAGCGGCGGCAGCGCTGTCTCGAAGAGAGTCTGGTTGAGGGGGGAGCCTGGAGCAGCCATGGCGGAACCGTCGGCGAGGATGGAGCTGTCGTTGCCCATGACGGTTAGATTTGCTGCGAAAGCGTCGGAGCGTCACGTATAGTTGATGGTTTAGGTAGTTGAAGCAGGGAGAGACTCGGGCACGCAACAGAAACAGCGCCAAAATGAAGCAATCAAGAAAAACAAACAAGACCCAAGATAGCACCTCGAGGAAGATAAAGGAAGGTAACTAGCTGGAGGTATGGAGGGTTTTATGGAAAAAGGGAGCGTCGATGGGATGGGATGGGATGTCGAAGCCAAGTTTATTAAACTGGAGTTGGGGGAAAGATTAGATTAAGGCGCGTGCCAATCCTCGTCCGCGCGCGCCGCTGGGGGCCCTCTTTTCCCCTTCCACTCGCTCTCTCATGTGGTGGCGCCAAGCAAAGACTTTTGTTAGTTGCCAGTGAGGAAAGTGATTGACCGAGGCGGAGCCCCGACCGGCACCTTCGGACCAAGTCAAGAGTGCGAAACGCGGCCAGATCCTGGGAGCTGAGCAGGGAATGGCAGGGGATGCGAGTTGCTGTCTGCTAATCAATCTTGTCCTTGTCTTTCGCTCAATGGATGTCAATAATACCTTGCAAATCATGACCTTCAGACTGCAATCTCAGGTAAAAGTCCCAGCATTTGCCTCCCCTCGAGGTTGCAGCATGGGGTCAAGGGGCAAAAAAAAAAAACGAGTGCCAGTAATCATCAGCCCACGCCCATTTCAGGGCGGCCCGGTAATCAAGTCATATTCAAAGTCAGGCACAATTGATCTGCCAGGGCTCTAGCTGTCATTTCAAGGGGAGAAATGCTGTTAGTGCGCAAAGCAACTCGAACCTCGTACGAAGGGCTGACGCGCCAATTGATCTTGCATGGCATGTTTTCGCATCCTCCTCTCCCCGAGCTCCCCAGCCCAAGCCTGAGCCCTGCGAAGCCTCCTTGTGGCTCGCGCCATAGAAACGTCACCAACAGGTCATGGTGATTTCGCACTCGCTATCGTTGGCTGTCTTTGCGAGCTCTGCGCACGGCACATGTCGGTATTGGAGCATTATCTCGCGGTCATGCCAGTTCGTCTCGCGTAGATTCGCTGCCCCAAACCCGAAGGTCCGACCCTTTACTCCGTCAAGCCCTCGGTGAGATAGATGCTTGTAGATGGCCCTTCTCACGTATACGCAGTAAGCCCGGACCAAAGCTGACCCCTGGTGAATGAGTTGTCGGAGTGGCGTTCCTTCCCAACTCGGAATCCAAGGCTCGGAGCGGGCTTGCGCGGGCTCCGGTCGCCGGACCACACGGCATGACGGGTTGGATCTGGGGTCCAGGAGCATTCGCCTTGTTTGTTCAGGGGCAACCATGACTAAACTCGCTTATCGGCCGATCCAATGCTTTCCTGCATTTTATGCACATGTCAAGCTCTACTCTCCTATGGGGTCGCAAAAAGGGAAAGGGACCGGAATAACATTGGTGGGCGCCACAGCCAAATCAAATCACTCTCGTCGTTTTGGCAACGCCGCGGTGCTCTTTTGAGAGCTCTGGTGCAATTTTCGTACCGACAGGGGTATCTGGCCAATCAACATGCAGAGCGAAAAGTGACTTTCGCTGCAGCTTAATTCAACACACGATTCAAGTATCACCGCTTACTTGTGGGTTAGAGCTCAACCCTAAAAGTACAAAGTTTAAGTTGCAATAGCGGCTTGTTCTCTTGTAGCTAAAAGTCGATTACTAGCAGATCTTATCGATAAGACCCGAGCGGGGCAAGTACAATATTTGCACCAAAACCTGGCGCCCAAAGCCCCACCAGAGAATGACCCCGCCACCCTCTCCCACTTTGATTTTTATCACCATCAGGCTCTCCTCCTCTGGTCTCGCTTCTCTTTGCCAGTCACATCAGCTTCTTTCTTCCCTCCAAGTCCATCCTTTCAAAGTCAACCCAACCGTCACCATGATTATCTACAAGGTAAGCAGCACCTGTCACTCGATCCCGTCCCCCGCAATGCCACCCCCCGCCTTCGACTGGCAAAACCCACGACCCCGCGTTGGAACGTTGGCATGATCTTTTTTTGCTGAACCCGCAACAACAGGACATCCTCACCGGCGACGAGCTGATCTCCGACTCGTACGACCTCAAGGAGGTCGCCGGCACCGTCTACGAGGCTGACTGTGCCATGATCGAGGAGGGCGGTCTCAACGTCGGTATGTAGCCAGCCCTCCGTTACACTGTCGCCTAAGCTGGGCCCGACGGCTCGCGGTTCGTGGTGTCAACAATTTCGTCCCACGCTAACACCACATCCTCTCAGATATCGGTGCCAACGCTTCCGCTGAGGAGGCTGAGGAGGCCCTCGATGACCAGGTCGTCAAGGTCAACAACATCGTCAGCTCTTTCCGTCTCCAGAGCACTTCTTTCGACAAGAAGAGCTACCTCACCTACCTCAAGGGTAACAATTCCTCTTCCATTCGGTTGGGGTCCGTCTCTAACTCTGAATCCAGGCTACATGAAGTCTGTCAAGGCTGCTCTTCAGGAGAAGAACTCGCCCCCCGAGGTCATCTCTGCCTTCGAGAAGGGTGCTCAGGCCTACGTCAAGGAGCACCTCCTGCCCAACTTCAAGGACTTTGAGTTCTACACTGGCGAGTCCATGAACCCCGACGGAATGTACGTTTTCTGCTCCACTATCCTCAGTCAAGCTATAATAGGTCACTAACAATAACCACAGGGTTGTCCTCCTCAACTACCGTGAGGATGGTGTCACCCCCTACATCATCGTCTGGAAGCACGGTCTTACCGAGATGAAGGTCTAAGGTGGTGAAGCGTGGTGGAGGTGCTGCAAGTTCTGCTATACCCGTGATGATGGACGGGCAAGCACCTATTTAGAAGATTACGAGCCACACGAAACTCGTTCTCGGCGCTTGGAATATCCCCCGAGACGTATCGATGAAATGAAAAAAAGAAGGCTGCGGATTCCAATCCAGTCTGATCGTCACGATGTCACCCAATTTTCAGTCTAAGAGTCTAATGAGCGCGAGTGATGCTATGTATGGACGGCATGGCAAGATAGTCGACAAAACTCCGAATACGCCCGGCGATGCTGATTTGTTTGTTTGTTTATCCCAACAAAGACAAGACAGGACAGGACAGGTTTGCTCAAAATTGCGGCCTCGTTGCCATGGGAATAGGCGGCGGTGCATCATCATCGGCGGGGGGACTCGGGGCCACCGAGGCCACGAGGGCCGGCTTCTTCTTTGGCGGGGGCGGAGGTGGCTTCTTCTTCCCTGCGAGACCCGACAGGGACGGAGAGGTAGCTCCAGCCTGGGCTCCCTGGCCCTGCTGGGTGCCTTGTACACTGGCATATGAGCTCTTTGCCTTGTCCATAAGCCCGTACTTTTGATTCAGATTGTTGGCCGTCTTTGCTCCTGCAGCGACCTGCTCTCCATGACGCTGGCGGAAGTTGTTGGCCGTGCTGGCAGCCGCCCGGGCATCTGAGAGCGACACAGATGAGGGATCCTTTTGGAAGGCCGACGCGGTCTTGAGGGCAGCTTGCTTCTGTGCCCATGTCGTTCCTTCGCTAGGCGGCTCCGCAGCGTTGGCGTTTGATGTTCCGAGCTTGGAAAAGCGGTTCTGCAGCTCATTCATATGCGAGGGAGTAGCAGGAGGCGAAGCAACTCCAGGGCGCGGGGGCTTGGGCGGACCATCAGACTCTGCAGCCGCAGGACTGGAACGACCAATGCCAAAGGTAGGAACCGATACACCTGCTGCGCCGAGACGGCTGATGGCCCCTTGGTTCAGAGCCCCTTGGTTGATGAGGGGGTTGCCTGAGGGAGCTGGGCTTGCAGCGCCAGACGAGACTGTACTACCCGAGTTCGTTCTTGGTGGTAGACGCGGCGGTAAGCTGGGAGGCGCAGATCTTCCTCCAACGGCCGCCATGGCAGACTGGTACGACGGCGGCTCCGCTGGTCGTCCATCAGCACCGTCTCTCCTACCCGGCGGCTTGGGGAGATGGTCCGTCGCAAGGCCTGTGGTGTTTACACGGTACGGCCCGCGGGGCTTGGGTTCCTCCTCCTCCTCCGGCTCAGCGTACTGGGGTTCCTTGACAGCGGGTGCCCGTGGATCCATATACTTGGATGGAGCGGTGATGACCTTTCTCTGCGCCGGAGGCGGCGGCGGAGGCGCAAGGCCAGAGCCGGTACGCTTTGGCGGTGGCGCAAAGGATGCCGGGTCCTTGAGCCGGGAGAGCGGCACGGAGACGTGGTCGGAGCGGTCGTCGGACTTTTTCCTATGAAGGAGGCCATTCTTGGGATATCTCGTCAGCCCGGCGGCGGTAGTGAAGAAGAGGTGAAGGACGACTTACCACTTGACCTTTGAACGTCGTGCCTGGCTTCTCCGGGTGCCACCCCTTCTTCATGATATCTTTATACTTGGACCCCGACGACATGGCGACAATATCCAATGGTTGAACTAGGGGAAATAGGTATAGGTGAGGTCGGAATAAACAAGGTCAGAGGAAAAGAAAGAGACACGAGGTTTGGGCTTAGCTCAGAGGGAGCCCAAGTCCGTAGGTAGGAGGGGGACGTCCCGGGGTGGAAAGTGACGTACATTCAGCCACAATTTCGGGTGCACAACCGCGCCACAGGTTCGTTCCTTTATGGCGGGGTCATGTTTGCTCGATTAGGAAGGTTCGAATCTCGCGGGTTTTTGACGCCTTGCGATTCAGGCATGGAGGTTTGGACTGGACCATGATGATGCCGCCGACTTACAGGCAGTTTGTAACGAGTCGTTAAACAAGTGATGATTGGAGTTTCTGAGGAGATTCATATTGGGCATTTCACGTTCATTTTATATTGGAAGGTCTCAGGAAATCTGACTTTCCTCTCATAGCGACTGCAGCCCATGAATTGAAAGACATACCATCCATTAACGCGACGAGACGCGTCTAAGCTGCCAAACCATCATCCCCACTACAACTCCAACTCGACCATCTTCTATAGCCTCAACCACAATGGCAGCTCCAGTGTCTTCAGACTATGAGCTCCTTACGGAGCACTTTGGCTACCCGCCAGTCGTATGTTGCCCATGACCTCTTCCGTGCTCCATCTAATATCCTCTACAGTCCCTCCTTGACGACATCATCAACACAGTCAACGTCCTCGCCGATCGCGCCCTCGACTCAGTCGAGCGTCTTCTTCTCTCCATCCCCCCACAATCTCTCGGCTTCTCCGAAAAGCATGCCCCAGCCGGAGACACACCGCTACCCCCAGGTGAAGCTGCCAAGCTCGAGATTGAGCATGGCACCCACCAGCTCGAGACGCTCCTGAACGCGTCCATCGACAAGAACTTTGACCTGTTTGAGCTGTACACCATGCGCAACATCCTCACAGTGCGGCCCGACGATCAGCCCTACATGCGCCTCGCTCACTACGAGGGCCTCGATTTCGCTGCCCTCGAAGCTCCCGACCGCCCGACCGCCGAGTCCATCACGGCCCTGCGGAGGAGACTACACGCCAGCCAGAAGCTGCACGCAGCGCTCGAGGCGGAGCGGGCTCGCAACGACGCGCTTCTCGTCAAGCTGAGGGCGGCGCTGGGTGTCGTGCCGGGAGGCGTCAAGGCGGAGGAGGGACAGGCTCAGCCAGGGTCGGCGTTTGGATTCCTCCGTGATAAGGCCAGTCTGCAGGACGCGGACGCCAATACGCCCATTGCTACGACGACCGAGTTTACGCTCTCTCAGCTTCAGGCTCTCCGTGCGCTTTCGACGTCTCTGCGCACGCTACTTCCTGATCTTGGTCCTGATGACACGGACACGGATGGTGCTGATGAGGATGCTGCGGGCGGTTCAAAGACCTGGAGGCGCGAGCGGGTAGAGTACGTTGAAGGGGCATCACGCAAGTATCTCGAAACAGCGAGGGGTCTAGAGCTAGGGGCCCAGGGCGAAGTGCGCGACGGAGAGTGGCAAGGCGAGGGACGCAAGATAACACGAGGAGACGTCGAGGGTCTAGAGCAAGTAGTCTCCATGCTGGGCAACAATAAGCCACCAGAGTCAAAAGGCGGCGATGGGGAAGCAATGGACGTGTCATGAACATCATGTCGTTGCAAATTTGGATTTTGCATCTTGATGATCGGGAAACGGCGTGCCGGCGCAGGATAGGAAAAACGGTTGGACCCCCTTGGTTCATGGGTGGTGATGGTTCTGACGTCTCTTTCTTTTTCTTTTTGCTATGTTACAGGCGTGCGGTCTCGAGCACGAGAAATACATTCATCCAGTGAGGACTTCTGCCTCTGATAAACTTGAAACATGTCTTTTCTACTTGATACATTTCCCTCCCCTTCTCTTACATAGACCAAAAACATGCCACTTCGCTCTCGTACGAATCATCAGTGTTGCAGAGGAATCATGTCGTTCTTTATCAACCCGTTCCGTCTGGCCATGAACCAAAGATGATGCCTCCAGTACCGCTGGTTCGACTCCAAGTTGTCGGTAGACTTGGCCTTGTGCGCCAGCACCGTGTCGATGACCTTTTGTGCAGGCTCGATCTCCTTCTTCTGCAGCAGAGCGCCCACCAGGTCCGACAGACACGGCAGCGACGTGACGGGACGGCCAGCCTTGGCGAGGTCGTCAAAGATGCGCATGGCCTCCTTAGTCTCGCCGCTGATGGCGTGGGCACTCATGACGCGCTCCCAGAGGGTCTGGTCACCCTGCTTGACCACCGAGAGCTTGTTCTCCTTGAGCAGCAGTCGTACTCGCTTGATGTCCGGGGGGTCTCGGCGGAGGGCGCGCTCGACGAGGATAGTAACCATGTGCGGCGTGACGGCGAAGCCGTTATTGCGCATGTGGTTCTGTACGGCGGCCATGGCGTCGTCTGAGCTGCCCTGGATGCCGTCGACCGCATACAGCATCTTGCCATACGTCTCGAGGTTGGGCTTGAGGCCGGCATCCTCCATGTCGGCAAGGATGGAGTGCACGGCTTCCACCTGCTCCTCCGAGGTGGCATAGTCCATTCGCCTGACCACCTCCTCCAGGAGAATGGTAAAGGTGGCAGTGTCGGGGTCAATATCTTGCTGCCTCATGGCGCGCAGCAGGTCCGTGACCTTGTCCGTGTGTCCGGCCCGGAGGCTCTCGCTGATGAGGATGTTGTAGGTCCGGACGTTGGGCTCGAAGCCCTCTCGGCCAGCCCATGCGAGCAGCTCGTGAGCAGCATCTGGGTACAGGTGCAGCATGCCCTTGAAGGCAGCGTTGATGACATGGATCGTGGGCTGCACTGCCTGGGCCTCGGTTCCATTCTGGACTGCCTTCTTCCACATCATCACCAGCTCTTCAAGCGCCTGGATACCCGCCTGGGTCCTGCCTAGCTCGATGAGGGCTGAGATACGTTCAGTCCAGATGACAATGTCCAGCTTCGTGTCAGCCGAGACGAGCTGGTCCCATAGTGCTTCGACCTTGGCGAGGTCCTTGCACTTCTTCCACCCGTGCATCATTGCCGTGTACGACTTGAGCGTCATGGACATATTCAGCGAGCGCATCAGCTGAATCGTCTCCTCTAGCCGTTTTGTTCGGCGAACCGCGCACCACACAAAGATCCAATAGTCGAGAAAATCCGGGCTGTCGGCCAATTGCTCCCTGACCAGGGGGTTCTGTTCCATGCTCTTCATCATGTCCTCCCAGATGGCACTTATAGCGCCGATATTGCGCGCGCGGTACGCCGACTTCAAAAGCTTGTGGAACGAAGTAACACGAGACGCGGCCAACTTGACAGGGTCCTCTGCCCACTCATGACTCTCGGGCTTCATCCACTGCTCTGCCTCGGCTGTGAGCATGGTCATGACAGTTGGCCACTGGTTCTTAACATAGACCCTAAGTGCGTCCATTTTGGCAGCGGGCAAAGTGTGAATGTTGGAGAGGATGGAGTGAATATTGTCGTCAGATAGCTCGTACTTGGACAGCACGGCTCGAGCAAGAACCAGCAACGGAGACAGAGCAACCCTCTTCTCACGGCCGAAGTACCTGACATCTGATGTAACGGCCAGAGTAGCCAGAAGAGCCGGGATGATGTCTTGAGCTTGTAGTGGCGGATATTGGAGGAACATCGAGGCCAGCGCGCGTACTGTCGGGTTCTTGCCGGAAGCCTGTGCCTCGTCCTTCTCAACAACGCCGGCCTTTTCTGCGTCCTTCAGCACCTCAGTAACCGAGGGCATCGCGAAGCGGAGTTCTTGGCCGACTTCTCCAGGACGCTTGAGCTGGGAGACGTGCTTCCACATCCCGATGAGCTCCTCCCTCATCTGAGTACGTGTGTAGGATTTGTTCCTGGCCTGCGTCATCCTGATACAGAGGTTCAGGATAAGGTCGTTCCGGATGTCGAGGTCGTACTTCCCAAGGGTGCTATACGCCTGCGACAGCCGTACGCTGCGTAGGTAGTGCCCATCTCGTACCATTGCCTGGGTTTGGTCGCTGAGGAGCCCGGTGACGGCCATGTAGATGGGCTTGGGGAGCTGGCCTCGGAGCTCCTGGATGCTGGGCCAGATCTCCTCGTCAAAGATTTTGAACTGCTCATGCGTCTTGATGTCCCTTTCCCTGAGCTCCTTGAGTCTCGAGGCGATCTCAAGCTCACCAAGAATGGGGACCTTGGCGGGTTTATTGCTACCGGTAGGGCCCACTACCTCGTTGAATATGGCCAATGCAGAGTCCTCGTGCTTTCTTTTCGAATCTTTGGAGTTCCCCCATGTTCGGCGCCGTCCTGGATGCCCATTGCCGGGGTTGTGTGGTGAAGATGAGGCTGGCGTGTGCGAGGTTGAGGCATCAGCCCTTGTCGAGTACAAGGCCACGGCCCCCAGCCGCCTTGTGGAGGCCGTGCGGGCCTGCACCAAGCATCTTGAACAGACTATTCGAGATGCATACATGGCGAATGGCCGCAGCGGGCTTAAAAGGATGAAGATTGCAGATGTCGGAAAGTTGATGGTTGAGCTCCAATTATTTTCAAGGTGAGGTCGGAGTCAAGGTGTGCAGCCAATCAGGTTTCGGTAGTTGCACACCACCTCGGTAATCCTCGGTGTATACATGTACCGGGTAGCTCTATTGGCATGAGTTATCTCTCACCAGCAGTGATCTAATTGGCCTCCATAGCGATATGACTGTGGAATATTTCTTATCTGGTTGGTCATATTTGCCCTGAGTGTTTATATGGATTCAGTTTTGAATGTTTAACTCGCAAGATCGATTAAAACCATCTTACTACTTATTGAGTAATTATTTGGAGTATCATTAGTCTTAAACCACGGCACATAGCCTTCACAAAATATAGAGCATCACATCTACAGCTTAAACAAAACCGCCTCTCACAAGGAAGCTGTAAAGCTCTCATCAATCTCCTTGACCTTCTCGACGCTCCTCACATACCCCTCCTCCGCCTCAATCTTCTTCACATACGCCGCCACTTTAGGAAACTCCTCCCTCCACGAGCCCCCCTCCCAGCTACCAAACTCGTCCAGCTTGGCCTGCGCCGCGATGAGCGGGAAGCTCATGAGGATGTCCGCAGCCGTCAGTTTGGCGCCGCAGAGGTAGTCGCCCCCGGACGTCGCGAGGTGGCCCTCGATCATGGAGAGGTTGCGCCGCGTGTTGGGGAAGATCCAAAAGGAGAAGATACGGTTGGCTAGCATCGTTGAGATGGGGCGGATGTAGAAGGGGACATTGGGGGATTTGAGTCCTGCGATGGGTTGTTAATGCGGAGGTTGGAAAGAGGTCGATGTGTAGACTTACCACCCACGATGAGTGACATGACGAGTATAGGCATGAGACTGCCCTCACAGTAGTGCAGATAATACTGGTATCTCATCCAAGCCTCCGTCTCCCCACCAATCTTGCCCTCCATACACTCCTTCCACCGGGGCGGCATCAGCCTCTTCCCCTCGGGGCAGTGCTCGGTGAGATACTGCGTGATGAAGCCGCTCTCCGCCAGTATTACCGGCTCCGCGCCTGCAGAGTTGACACTGATGACGGGCGACTTGCCCAGAGGGTGCACCTTCTCGAGCTCTGGTGGTGCCAACCTGGTCTCCTTATTGCGGCGGAACATCTCCAACGTGTAAGGGAGCTTGAGCTCCTCCAACAACCAGAGAATACGCTGCGAGCGCGACTCTTCGAGCCTAGGATCAGGGTTAGTATCATGACGAGAAAAGGTCCCGGTATATGACGTACCAGTAGAGCTTGACCTCGGGCAGTTCGTTTGAAGCCATTGTGTTTCGGAATTATCAGATGAGAAGTGTTCAAGGTGCTGAAATGATGATTCAATCGTGTAACAATGTCTGGATCCAGAGAAACTGTAAATAATTCAGCGGAAATGTCCTAATGTTATATATTCTAGTCCCGGTCGATTTGCCCGATACGGCCGGTCTAAATAACTATCCGATCATGATGACATCCGATCCTGCGGATCGGCGGTCGGATGCTGAGATGCCGATCAACGTTCCGGTGCAATTTTCCTATTCAGGCCGTCATCCGCTCTGTCACATGTGCAGCTCAATCACTTCAAAACTCCAATATGGTCTCCCATTACTGGTTATATATCGAGTATTTGAACTCTTACATGTCTTGATTGTGGCTAGCTGTAGTCTATTTTACTTCCCTTATGCTGCTAGCTCCCTATCCCGAAGCCAGGTGGGACACAAACGCCAAAAAGAAGCTCTCTTAGACTCCGTCCTGTTCCTGTACCTGAAAGGACAACCTGCCGCCGTCCGCTTCCTGTATTCCCTTACATGCATGCCTGCCTCCTCAACGCATCTCGCTATGCAACAAAAAACTGCATCCCATTCCAAAAAGATCACATGCTCAAACTTGCTAAATCATAGCCACCTGACTCTTCATCGTCGTCGGGACTTTGCTGCCGGTGCCGGCGCTTCATGAACTGCCTCTCGCTTCCGGGTCTGCTTGCGAGATCGTGGGGGCGGTGGAGGATCACTGTGCAGGTGACCCAACTCTTCCAGAGCTGTCGTGTTCTCCCACTTGAGGCAGCGGTAGTGGGGAAGCTCAGGTGTCTTGTCTCGAATGCGAGTGCTCATCCGCTTATGAGACTCTTCTTTCTTCTCCGTTTCGTCCTCGTTCGAAAGATACGCCTTCCGGTTCTCCATGTTCTTGGCGATCTTCTCCTTGTAGCTGAGCAATTCCTTGCGGAGCTTCAACTCATTGAACCCACGGGGGTCGAGCCACTTGATGAGCTCATCGACCTGTTCTGGCTCCGAGATGTAGCCCCACTGGTAAGCGTTGAAGACACTGGTGTCACCCTCTTCCATAGCCTTTCGCTCGGGAACCGTCATGTTGAACTTGGCCTTGTACTCGTCCTGGAGCTCGGTGGGTAGGTCGATGTAGCCCTCTCGTTCCAGCTCATCGGGTCCCTGCACCCAGATGAGACCATTGGCGTAGTCGGCCGATGCAGTCGAGCTGTCGGGAAGACCGCCGTATGGCATGCCATTGCGTTCAAACCAATAGTAACGGTTCCAGAATCGATCCTTGCCGAGGACTCTGGTACGTGGGCAGTCGGCCTCGCGCAGGTCGTTGTCGATGATAGCAATTTCCTCCTCGCACTTCTTGATGATATTCTCCTTCTTCTGTATGTCCTTGAGTAGCTTGATGAATTGCTTTGACTGAGTTGGGCCCTTGGGCGTCTTTTCAGCCTTTTCCTTTTCCTTGCGGGTCTTCTCCTCCTCCCGCTTTCGTTGCTTAGCCGTCAAGGGGCGTCGTCGTCTTCTCGTTGACACTGGGTCGTCTTCTGTTTCCTCACCATCTGCCTCTCGCGAGATGTGCGAGTCGTCAGCGTCGGTCATTTTGACATCCTCCTCGTCCTCGCGGGGATTCATTGGTGGCGAAGGCGGCATGTTGTCCGGCAACATCAGCTTCTTTTGCTCGTTCAAGTGTCGGAGCTCCTCAACGCTAGGTGGTCTGTTAGCCAACAACGATCAGTAATTTGAAGCGGTTTCAACTTACGCTTGCTTGCGCTGCCGCTGCCAGTCAATCTTTTCCTTGCGATAGGTGGTCATGGTCTCACTGCAATCTTCCATGTACCCCCGGATGGCCTTGGTCTCAGTGGTCAACATGCAGATGATCTGCAGCGCCTTGACACGGTGGTTGACATCGAGCTCAGCGTATCGCTGCCGCACTGTCTCCTGCGACGGCTCGACACCAGGAGGCACCAATTCGAGCAGGAGCTCCTCGCAAGCGTCGTGTTGGCGCTCGTTCTTGGACAGCTGATGAAGCAAACCGACCATGATCCGTTCCCAACCTCCGTTGACGAAGTCGCGCTTTCGGAGATGTTCGATCCAATCGTAGTCCCTCAGAAGCTGTTCGGCACGGTGCTTGGTTTCCTCCTCGCTTTCCTTCTCAGCGGCAGCCGCCTCAGCAGCCAATCTCTCTGCCTCCAGTTTGGCAAGGCTGCTACGAGTAGCACGTCCAACGGGCTTCGGTTCCGGCTCGGGAGTAGGCTGTTCACTTGTGTCCTCGTCTTCTTCTTCGTCGCTATCCTCTTCCTCGATCTCTGGGAGTGTGATCCGAACTTTGCCACCATCGGCTTCAGAATCGACAAGAATTTTGAGGACCGAGCAGTGAATCTCGTCGAAAAGTTGGATCGGGACCTGTTCAGATGCAGCACACAGGGTTTGGACGTAGTCGTCAAATGTGAAGGAGTCCAGCTTGAAGACCTCGCAGTACACGTTCAGGGTGTCCCAGGTCTCGAGCAATGGGCCGACGGAAGACATGTCAATGTTCTTGGATAGATCATCCTGGGTAGAATCGCCGTTTTGAACTTTGACGGGTGGGTCTCTGCAGAGGAACTTCAAGGCAGGGCGTTGTCGATCGGTTCGAGGCTCAAGCTGGAGATCCTCAATCGGGTACTTGGGAGG
>SSHR01000802.1:0-51500 GCA_006518225.1 Fusarium neocosmosporiellum | reverse complement strand
CTCGGGTCCGACCCTAGCAGTGATGCACTCGTGCATATAGGGATGCTGCTTTTAATATCTCGGAGGGCATTTTAAATATCGTTCTCGATGTATTTGACCATGAGGATTCTAAAAATGAAAGAATTATCGTGATAGCTTCAATATTGCACGAGAAAACGCGGTCTAAAGATAATTCGAAATTGACGTGTTGGTGGAGAATCAGGTGGGCGGCTTCTGGGGGTGGGGGCTTATTGCCTAAACCTAGAGCGGCTAAAAGGTGCCTAAACGGTGAGGGAAAATAAAATTCCGGCTGCAATTTGGACCAGAAAGGAAGGCGTGCCTCCTCTGCTCTTGCCATTCTTCCAGTTTATCTTCAGGCGCTCGGACCAATAGACCGCCCACCTCCCGCAATGCCAACAGCCAACAGGCATACATTGACAAGCGGGCTCTTGCAGCCTCGCAGTGAATTTGTTCCTTTCATCTCCGCGTTCCTCCTGCGAAGAGCGGACGAGTACGCGTCCATGCGGCTTAATGAGCATTTCTAGGTGCGACATTCGGACACTGCCTTCTCAGCTTTGGTTTTGATGCCTCGGCTCTGAGGCAATAATCTGCCCAGCGCGTCCAGCCGCCCAACACCTGTGCGACAGTGACCCTAGTTGGCCACTAGCACGCGATACTCACATCTGTCTGTTCCCTCTTCCCTCGAAGCCTTGGTACGTCACGACTATTCTCCTTTGTATCTTGTTTTGTCGAATGATGCCTATGGTAAAAGGTCTGACTGAACGGAACCCTTCTGGTCGCGTCATGCTCACCCTGATTCCATCAATGGCGTTGTTGCTTCCATCAACTCCGCCTTAAGCACACGCGCCCCAACTGAGAAGGCTCTCCTGCATACCACATTTGTTTGAGGGCATTCGGGGCCGGTCACATTAGAGTCTCTCCTGTCGCAATATGGAGTCCTCTTCCTCGTCACAGCCACGGATCTCGACCAAAGGCCGCGACACACAGCAGGCTTCGGCCTGCAATGAATCAGGGAAGACATGGCGGAACCGCCGAGGTGCCTAGCTTGACGGCCAATTAGAAACTGAAAAGATCTGACTTTGACTGTTTTCACAATCCTGCTCGCTCGCATTCAGCTCCGCGTTTGCAACCTGCTTACAGAATTCTATCTTAGGTGGCCTTATTTTTGGCGTTGACCAGCCCAACTCATCGACCAACAAAACCAATATCACTCAAATCTCGAGCGGAACCATATGCCTCACGACGTCTGGATTGTGTTCCTCTGCCTCAGGTCAGCCCCGGGCCTTCTCTCTCCAACCACATGCAACTCGGTTCTCCCCAAAGCAGACGCTTGGTGGAGCTTTATGCGGTTTAAACCATCACAGCGGTAGACATGACTGGCCACGATGCACCTTCACAGATCGGCAGAAGCTGCGCATTCCCGAGCTGTGGAAGCATAGTGTTGCTCAGCACCTCACAGTTCTGCAGTAAGCACCAGCCGCGGAGGTCCAGCTCAGTTTCATCCAGTGTTCCCCCCACGACCACCACTCATGCCAGGACACCCAGCTTGGTTGATCGGGGTTTCGTAGCCAAGAGGGGCCGAGGGCGTTTCCTTCTGAAGTCATCTGGGCCTGCGCGGTCAACAGTCAAGAGTCAGCTTCCAGCAAAACCTGGCGCGACCTCTCAGGGGAAACCAGGCACGGAAGCGAAAACACACGGGACACAAAGTCCTACGCCTAAACCAGATCCCAGCCGACCTCGCAGCGAGTCCGCCGGCCGGCCTGATTCCGTCATTCCAGAAAACAACAGTGTGGATATTCCTCAAAATCATGCCTCAAAGCCAAAACCTAGCACAGCGCCTATATCAGATACAGCTCATGCCGAACCCAATGGAGACCTCACCAAGGCGGATGAGAATCCTCCATCCGATCGAATGTCGTTTGGTGCCTCCGACCTTCACAAGCTGCCAACGGAGGCCATTGAGAGCATGAAAGACAATGCAGTGAAGCAATCATGTGTTCCCGAGCTGGCCAAGAAGAATCTAGCTCCCGTTACGAACATGGAGCCGGAGCCCAGTTTAATACGAGACTCAGAGGCAGAGGCACCAACGAATGAGCGAGTGCATATGTCCGCCCACATTCGAGTATCGGTGACAACTGAAGAATTACCGGATATCGGCATACCTGATCAGCCTCAAGAGCTGAAGGCTTCGTCAGAACTGACCACACAGCAGGATGCCATTCCTGCTTCTCCACAGAAACACAATGCTGAAGGGAGAGTGAGAGGGGAGGGTCGCCCTTCTGGCCCTCCACCCCGCAAGAAGAGAAAGCCGGACTCGCCGCTTCAACAAGAGGGCGTTAAGGTTACCGATGCTGCTCCTCCGGAGTCGCCATTGGCTCGTTCTAAAATTCCAACTCAAAAGGCAAATGATGAATCGTCGTCGGGTAGGGTCCGCTCATCACCAGCCCAATCAATCGATTTGAATGCCGGAGATGACGATGAAGCCAATATGGCTGATGTAAGTGAGTCTTCGGACGACGACGAAGACTCCAAACCGACAGACACAGTCATGCTACCCTTTAGAGCGAAGTATGAAGCTCGTAGGAAGAAGATGCTGGCTGCTTTTGACTCGGCCGCCTTCGATGCATGTATCTATCGACAGTCGGATCTGCGTCCACCTCCCGGTGTTGTCATCCCATCTCGCGCAACTCGAAAGGCGAAGGCTTCAAGCGAAGAACCCCGGCTCTTTCTGCCTGTGAACCCGGCCATTCATAGAATGCACAACCGATCAGAAGATTGGTACAAGAAGAAGTGCCAAGAGATCAAACGCCGCCCTAGACGAAAAGCATGGTTCGGTAAAGTGTTGGAGAGACAGAGATGGCTAAACGCGAGGGAGGCCAAGTTGGATGAGGAATGCGAACAGGCTCGGCTGGCAGGAAGAGAGCCACCGTTCAGACCTCCACAGCCAAGAACACACAAGCGGATCCTCGACTTTGGAGATGTGCCTGAAGAAGAGCTGCCGGAGGATGTGCGCAACAATCCTGCGTGGTTGAAGGCATGTGCCTGGCATCGAGAGACCATGAACAAAGCACTGCAACGTCAGCACCAAGTCAATAAAACGACTGAAGAGACGCAACGCTTCTTCATGGAGGCTTTTAGCGAACTCCCCCTTTGAAGGAAGCAGCAAGCAGGACCCTTCAGTCTCTAGGAACACGAGAAGCACATCGGGATATCTGTGAGAGGGATAGGCTCGGCCACATGACGAAGCTACGAAAAGATTAGGCGGGCGGGGTGTTGAAAAGCAGTCCCAAAGCAGATGTTGCTGCGAGGGATGGAGTTTTGGGGGCTCTTGGGGTTTGTCATTTTTAGCATCTGGGATGGGAAACATGGAGTTGCACGCGGTTGCCGGTCAATGGCGAGAGCCATCTGCATTGCAGGCCTCTTCTACCAGCGATAGAACACATAAACCTACATACATCCATAAACACATACAGATTCACGACACGAGACGATGAATAAAGATTGGATTGGGAATCAAACAGGACAACTGGTATTGCTGCTATGTACAGTCTATCACTCCCGACATTTTCTCTCGCCCAAACAAAACGCCCCTTTTCCACTGGTTGGTTTCCTACAAACATCCAAATGTCCAAACTCGTTATAGAAGCGCCGAAAAGAGCCAAACACCTGTCCCGCGGCGGCGACTTGCCTGCCTACTGTGGCTGGTATCAAACCCCCTGCTTGGCTTTGTTGTCTACACGCCCTTGGACAGCAGGTTGAGGGCGCTGCCGGCGAGGATGAAGCCGGCCTGGTCTTTGGTGACGGCGTGCTTGGTCGGGATGAGGATCTCCTCGCCCGAGGCCTTGGTGACGCGGAGCTGGACGTCGCCCTTGCCCTCGTTCTGGAGCATCTCGTAGAGACCGACGGTGGCGACCTCGTCACCGGCGGCGATCTTGTCGTAGTCGGCCTCGTTCTCGAAGGTCAGGGGCACGACACCCTGCTTCTTGAGGTTGGTCTCGTGGATACGGGCAAACGACTTGGTGAGGACGACGCGGGCGCCGAGGTATCGGGGCTGCAGGGCAGCGTGCTCACGGGCGGAGCCCTCGCCGTAGTTGTGCTCGGCGACGACAAGCCACTCCTGGCCACGGTCCTTCCAGAGCTGGCCGAGCTCGGGGATGGTGTGCTTGGAGCCGTCGAGGTCGTAAGCGGCGTTGACCTCGCCAGTCTCGGCGTTGATGGCCGTGTTGAGGGTGTTGGTGCTAATGTTGGGCAGATGACCCTTGTACTTGAGCCAGGGGCCGGCGGCAGAGATGGTGTCGGTCGTGCACTTGCCGGTAACCTTGACGAGAACACGGAGGCCAGAGAGGTCAGACGAGGGGAATGGGGGAAAGGGGTCGAGGAAGGCCAGACGCTCCGAGGTCGGGGAGATGGCGATCTTGGCGTTGGCGTCAGGGGCCTGAGACAGGACGCCTAGTGAAGGGTTACCGGACTCGAAGGGAGTCTGGGGGCCCTCAAGACCGTGGGGAGGAGAGAACTTGAAGTCCTTGCCGTCAGGGGTCTTGATGCTGTCGGTCACAGGGTTAAATGTGGTCGAACCAGCAAAGGCCATGGCAGTGACAATCTCGGGGGAGGCGAGGAAGTTCATGGTATCAGGGTTGCCATCGTTGCGGCCACGGAAGTTTCGGTTGTAAGAAGTCAGGATAGCGTTGCTGGTGCCCTTGGTCACGCCGTCCTGTCGCCTCCACTGACCAATACAGGGGCCACAGGCGTTGGAGAGGACGATACCACCAGCCTCCTGGAAGGTCTCAAGAGTACCATCACGCTCAAGGGTGGCTCGGATCTGTTCGCTGCCAGGGGTAATATAGAAGTCGGCAGCGGGCTTGAGACCAGCCTTCTTGGCGTCCTTGAGCAGACTCTCGACTCTGGTCATATCCTCGTAAGAGCTGTTGGTGCAGCTGCCAATGAGACCGGCAGACAGAACCTCGGGCCATTGCTGGTCCTTGACAACCTCCTTGAACTTGGAAAGAGGAGTGGCCAAATCGGGGGTGAAGGGGCCGTTGATGTGAGGCTCCAGAGTAGACAAGTCGATAGTGATGAGGTCGTCGTACTCCGCGCCCTTGTCGGCCTTGAACTGCCACTGAGCATCAGGGCCAGAGCTGTTGCTAGCAAAGTTCTCAAGAGCCTCAATGTTCTTGTTCGCGTTCGATCGTCGGGTCGAGTCGAGGTATCTAGCCGAGGCCTCGGTGTAGGGGAAGATGGATGTCGTGGCGCCGACCTCTGCTCCCATGTTACACACAGTAGCCATACCAGTCGCACTGAGGGTGTCGACACCCTCTCCGAAGTACTCGATGATAGAGCCAGTGCCTCCACGGACAGTGAGGTGTCCGGCGAGGCGGAGGATGATATCCTTGGGGGAAGCCCAATTGTTGAGCTTGCCGATGAGCTGGACACCGAGGATCTTGGGGGCCTTGAGCTCCCAGGGAGCACCAACCAGGGCCTCGACGGCGTCAGCACCGCCAACACCGATGGTCACAGTGCTGAGACCACCAGCGTTGGGGCTGTGGGAGTCGGTACCAAGCATCATCAGTCCAGGGAGAGCGTAGTTCTCGAGGACAGTCTGGTGGATAATACCGGCACCAGGAGGCCAAAAGTCCATTCCATACTTGCGCGCCGCAGACTCGAGGAAGTTGAAAACCTCCTTGTTGGTCTGGATCCCGGCCTCCAAATCATCCTCAGCACCCTTGGAACCCACAATCAGGTGGTCACAGTGGATGCTGGCGGGAATAGCAGGCTTGGCTAGATTGCAAGACATGAACTGGAGGATGGCCATCTGGGCAGAGGCGTCCTGCATGTTGACACGGTCAGGGTTGAGCCGCAGGTTGGCCTTGCCGCGGATGCTGCGTCCATTGTCGGTGTTTGTGAGCAGCGAGTCCTCGGGGTTGTCGAGGTGGCTGTAGAGGATCTTCTCGGCGAGGGTCAGACGCTGCTTGCCGAGCACGCGACGGACCTCGGTGTACTTGGTGTAGAGCTTCTCGTAGGTGGGGGGAAGCGACTTGACCGACGAGAAGTTTCTCCGGGAGTCTCTCGTAGCGGCGATGGCAGCAGCCGATCGGACGGTATTGGGGCCGGCGCGTCGCAAGAGTTGCTGTTGTACGAGGCAAAGCAAAGAATCAGTCTGGGGGTAGTTCTCCGTTGTCGGGTCGGTCTCCCTGAATTGGCAGAGACCAACTCAATTGCAGCAATAACGACAGAACTGGACAACTGGACAGACAACTCACCGTCATGGCGCCGCCTGAGCGGCTGGCCACCTCCATTGAAGCCATGGTGCGCGGGTGTACAGTGACGATGAAAGGATGACTCTTTTCTGGTCCCCAGCTGCGATGGAATCGTTTGTAGATTTTGGTGGGGGCGAGTTCGGGGGGAATTTTTGGATCAATTGTAAATTGGTAGGAGCGGATTGGAGTTTGTGGGCTAGACCCGGGGATGTGGGGCTCCACCTCCGCCGACCACCGGCCGAGGGGAGGTGTGGGTTGATGAATAGGAAGCCACTCACAAATACAAGATAAATTGATATAGCAGAATAATTGAATACCAATACCTCTCATTATGCATATTACTTGTTTCCGTTCGTTCAATGCTTTATATTATCATGGGCGCCGCATCCTCGCCCTGACCAGGTCCATCTATCTATCAAAACAACCATTCAATCCTTCATCTCAAATACATGCATCCTAATACACGGCGACTCCATCAGCATCCTCTAACCATAACGCCGCCAGGTCCTTTGCCAATCCCAATCGCAGCTTTCGAAGCACGTCCTCTCCCTTGGTTGTCGCCAACCAAGGCTTCCTCCAATCCCATCCTCTGTGCACCTTGCCTCCTGCCGAGACCGATTTGTGCAGATGGTTCACCAGCATGGAGCTTCCACTCATGATATAGCTGCTACCGCTCAGTGAGGATGTTGATTTGGCCATCAAGTCTTGTGGGCTCGACCCCTTCAGACCCTGGGCCGATGCCAGTACCAGGCCGAAGAAGTCGTCGCATGCCGAATATACTCGTTCGCCGACGGTCTGGATATCCTCGATTGCCTTCATCAGAATGTCAATCTGACTCAGTGTGATGACTGCGGGCGACTGGTTGATAAAGACAGTAGCCTCACCGAGCAATGCCAGCAAAAAGTCCTCGCTTACTACAGAGTCTCGGGTGTCATCATAAAGTCCGCCGCGGATGTTGTCGTCGGAGCTGGAAATGACGGCCACCAGTGCAGACGCTGCTTGCTTCTTGAGCTTGAGAGCCCTCGAGGGTGAGATGGTTTCAAGATCTTCCGCGTCTCTGGTTTCGTAGAACTTGCGCAGCGTCGCGTAGCCACTCAGCATCCGGCCAAGAAGTTGAGCAGCCTCCAAGTCCTGCTTGGCGCGTCTCTCCAGGGTCTCGGTACGCTTCCGCAGCAGGTCCCTCAGTTCACCGTCAAGATCCTTCTCCGAAGGGTAGACTGTGGATTGAACCAGTGAGTAGGACATGAGCAGGTTGAGCACCTCGCGGACCTTGTCAGGTCGGTGAGAGAGCGCATAATACCAAAGGGCGTCACCGTAGCGGTGTGATGCCTTGGACAGAATCTCTGCAAAAGTCTATCCCGACGTTAGCTTGACTCAGAAACTGGATACTGCATGATTATCTCACCTCTGCTGTTTCCTCGGCATAGTTGATCATGCCCAGGTCATTCAATATCGCCCAGATCTTGTCGACCGTCTGGCTCGAGTTCTCATCTAGTGTGGCAAGGAGATCTCGAAGAAGCTCGCCAACCGTCTCCTCAGACTTCTCAGGGGAGTCCATTCGGCCGAGTACCTGGATAGCCATCTCCCAGCCGTCGCGCTCAGGCGACAGCTGCTCAATGCCAGCCAGCTCCCTAGCGTACAGGACAAGGGTTGTATCCTTGATCCCCTCCAATTCATCAGCCCCGGGCTGAGCCACTCCCAATAGTGCAAGGTCATCCATGTCCAGGGTGTCAAGAGGCAAAGGACTTGGGCCCTCCGGAGCGGGAAGCCATTCACCCAATGAGGCAATCTCTGCCACGGTGCAAGCTAGGGGCAGAGACCATATTCGGAGGAACCCCAGAACGGCGTTGACGTTGCCCTCAAAAGCAGATGCAATGGCCACCTCAACAGGGTTCATTACATTAGGGTTAAGATCCGACTCAATGACCATGTGGAAAGTGGTCGCAAGTCGCTCGAAATAGTCTTCTGAGCCCGCAAATCGAGACGACGCTCGTAGGGCCTGTGAGTGGGAGATCTTGAGCGTCTTGTGGCGTTGGTTGCCGTCATCCCACCATCCAAACAGACCGACTGTTGCTTCGCACCAATCCTGGGCAACCTCCATGATCGCTTCGTGGTTTCCAAGCACGATGCCATACACGGTTTGCAAGTTTTCGTAAATGTCCCAGGGGATCTGGCTCGAAGCCTTCCGGGCCATTGTGGACAGCGATTGTGGTTGAGGTGAGAAGTCATCATCCAGCAGGTCTTGGCCAGTCTGATCCTTCCCTTCAGCAAAGAGGGTCATTCTGTTCAGAGAACCGCGTGCCTGAATTCGGAACAAAGTCCAGTTGCTATTCCAGATATCCCATTCCGATCTTGTAGCAGGGCATTGATCGAGGATCTCGCAAGTAGCGGCCGCAAACCGTCTAACATTCTCGAGGGCCTTGCCCGTGTAGGCCAGCTCGCCTCGGGGCCCACGGCGAACGTTCTCCCAACCAGCCTCCCTCAGCAGCTTGGACGCACCAGCGACATCTCCGCGGAGCAAGGAGCATCGTACTGTCTGCCAGAACAGGCTATGGCAAGCAGGGCTGGGGCTGTAACGGCTGATCTCGCGCACTTGGTCAGGGTAGAGGTTGTGGCTGGTCTGCATCCAGTCGAAAAGAATCTCGGGCAAGGGTGGCGTCTTCTCATTATCGGTGTTGCTGTCAAAACGGGTGTGGTGCATTCGAAGGATTAGGTGTGCGATATATGATGCCTTTTCAAAGGGAACAGTGTTTGGTCCAGGGCCAATTGTTGCAAAGTCTTCTCCTTCTGGTTGGGGTAGGGCTTCAACGTATTGGTTCCAGAGCTCAACCAGACGGTATGTGATATTGGCGAGAGAATTATCCATCTTCTCGACGTCTTCCTCGGGGCCAACTCCCTCCTCGTACAGCCGGCAAACGAGTTCTTCGGTGTTGATAAGCAGGTCCGCAGGCTCGACGACTCGCGCAGGTTCATGCTGGCTATAGAGGTTCTTGGCAATAGAAGCGAACTGGAAGCCCTGTTTCCTGGCCGTCATACCCAGATGGGCTGAAGATTGCTTAAAGATACTCTCTGCCTCCTTGCGAATTCGGTTCGTCGCGGCCGGTGTGTTGAGCATCATCAGGTCCGATTCGTCGCCAATGACCGGCTGCCCATAAGGTCGATCATCGTGGCGCATGTTGAGGAACATGTCGGGGTCGGAAGAGCCCTCTCGCTCCGCGAAAAAAGGGTCGTCGTCTTGGGCTTCTCCGAGGGCATCCTCGTCAATGTCTTGGTCAATAAATCGTTCGATCTCAGCGTCGACTTCGTCCTCCTCCTCCTGTCCTACATCGGGAATAGTAGACATGCGGAAAAGGCTTCCTCGGTGAGGCGGAAGCTCCATTTCTCCTTCAGCATCTTGCTCCTCCTCTTCCTCCTCCTCGTCTGCGGCGCTGAACTGGCGGCTCAGGGCTGAAGGCTGTCTTCCTCTAATCGAACGGCCGAGCGGGTTGCTCGAGGTGCTAGTTCGACCACCACCAAAAAGATTCCTTCCAGACCCTGTGTTTGAAACTCCAAAGTTGAGGGGCTTGGTGTCGGTCATACCGCGCATCATGGAGCTCCCCAAGTATGAGGCCGACGGCGCGCCAGCGGGCGTGAAGGAGGCGACCGAGGAGGGTGGCGGCCCGGCTGGAGTCGTCGAGGGGTTATCACCAAGAAAAGAGAATCCCGTGCCATAGTTCTGGCCCTTTTCCGGCGTCAAGGGTGCCGGGCTGGCGGGAGGGCTCGAGTCGGGAACAACGAATCTGAAGGCCATGATGCGAGGAAGCTAGGCTGCGAGAGCTCCCGGAGCCTCAAATGATGGGGTAGTTTGGCGCAGCGATGGCGGAAAGGTCCGTCATATGTCCAGTCGGTAAGAGCGCTGTTTTCGCATTAACGATCGTCCTCTTGCGACGCGACGAATGGCGATGATTGATGAGGCGTTGGATTGACAAAGTTATCGTTGGCTGCGAGCTGAGACGCGCCTGGGATATTTTTTGGGAGCTATCGCGATAGGCAACGCATGGACCGGTGTTTATCCGGCACAAGAAACACCTTGTCCCCGTTGTTCCACTCATTATTGTCCACCTCACCTAGTCAAGGCGAGCGACAAAATTGCTGATGCATTTACATTTTCTTGATATGAAGACAAAGGAAGTAGTCAAAGTGGATATTGGCTGAGCTTATTTATGACCTCACCTCTTGTTGTATCGTTGAAACACTTGAGGGATGGGTACGTCGTAACTGTATGAATCGTTGTTGTTTCTCAAAGGGAAACGGCTTTATGATAATGCAGTCTGCTTAACGAGCACGACCCCCAAAAGGCCATTGTTCACCTTGAAGATGGGATTTCGGTGACGACTAAACTGGAATGTGAGGGGAGAGCATCCATCACCAATGGTTAGCGTAGGCGCGCAGAGTTTTCTTCGGAAAGCCGCTCGTTTCTTCTTACGAAGCCTCATTTCTCCTGATGGAACCTCTTATCTTTAAGGTCCGGAACCGCCTCCGCTTTGCTTCGGTCTTTTGGACCAGCCACTCAGCCAAGCTACAACTGAGGTGATCATGAACTTGCCGAATGCCACGGCATAGAACGGTAGTGCAAGTGGGCACGGCATCAGAGGACGGGCCACGGAACCCCTTCCGACCCCGTGAATGGGCAAACTCCACGACGCTGCAGCAATGAAAGCGCCTCTGCCTGAGTCACGCCGGGCCTTGCTGATCAAGACCGTCGGTCTCGTCGGTCTCATCTGCCGAAGCCGCAGGACTGCGCCCACTTGCGTGTCTCGCCAGTTGCCCATCTTCGGGAAGCGTTTACCTCATTGCCCCGGTGCCATCTTGCAGTTCGCACCAATGGCGCAGCACCTCGGCACGCCCAGCCAACCTCCCCGCACTCTGCTCTCACACAAATCCAGTTCCGGTCGCAATCAGCGTCCAATGGGCGAGGCCCCTCTGGTCGGCACCGCGTTAGTTTTCCTATCGCAGCCGACTTGTGGGTGTGGATTTTCACCTCCATTGCGGGGTAGGTAGCAGCTTAACGGAGTTGCTCGGGGATCGGAATCTGGCGTTGCGGGTTTCCAACCGTCTACATAAACACTTTGCGCACTTGGTCGTAACTGAGAAGAATCATTGAAGCCCATCCCTCCTCCCCAATTGTCTGTCGATTTTTCTTCTCTCCTTCATTGACAGTTCAATCTTCCATCTCATCCAGACACAATGGCTTCTACCGCTGGCAAGGTATGTTTTGCTCCCACTCTATGCTACCCCTCATCTATGCCCAATACCCCGCCCTGGGTTGATGTGGATGGAACCTTCGCGATGGGAGAGCTCAAGTTGACCTCTCGAGGTAGACCATCACTTGCAAGGCCGCCGTCGCCTGGGAGGCCGGCAAGCCCCTCACCATTGAGGACATTGAGGTCCTTCCCCCCAGGGCCAACGAGGTCCGTATCCAGATCTACTACACTGGTGTTTGCCACACAGGTTAGTTCTCTCATGCCTCGTCATCAAGCTCCGAGTGTCCGCTTGGCCTCGTGAGCAGCATGGGCAGCTGGCTGACCCTTTTTCAGATGCCTACACTCTGTCTGGCAAGGACCCCGAGGGTGCTTTCCCCATCGTCCTCGGACACGAGGGTGCTGGTATCGTCGAGTCCGTTGGTGAGGGCGTCACCAACGTCAAGGTCGGCGACCACGTCGTCGCTCTCTAGTAAGCTCCCACGCTCAGCCCCTTCTCTCGTAGCATCATCTAACCTTGCCTCACCAACAGCACCCCAGAATGCAAGGAGTGCAAGTTCTGCAAGTCCGGCAAGACCAACCTCTGCGGCAAGATCCGAGCCACCCAGGGTAAGGGTCTGATGCCCGATGGCACCTCTCGATTCCGATGCAAGGGCCAGGATCTGCTCCACTTCATGGGCACTTCCACCTTCTCCCAGTACACTGTCGTCGCCGACATCTCGGTCGTCGCCATTGAGCACGATGCTCCCATGGACCGAACCTGCCTGCTCGGCTGCGGTATCACCACCGGTTATGGTGCTGCTACCATCACCGCCAACGTCCAGGAGGGCGACAACGTTGCCATCTTCGGTGCCGGCTGTGTCGGTCTGTCCGTAGTCCAGGGTGCCGCCGCCCGCAAGGCTGGCAAGATCATCGTGGTTGATGTCAACCCCTCCAAGAAGGCTTGGGGTGAGAAGTTCGGCGCCACTCACTTCGTGAACCCCCTCGACCTTAACGGTCAGACCATCCAGGACAAGCTCATTGAGATGACTGACGGTGGCTGCGACTACACCTTCGACTGCACTGGCAATGTCGGTGTCATGCGCGCTGCCCTCGAGGCTTGCCACAAGGGTTGGGGTGAGAGCATCATCATTGGTGTCGCTGCCGCTGGCCAGGAGATTTCCACCCGACGTAAGTCAATACCCAACTTGTCAAGATGTGAAGAGACTAACACATTTCGTAGCATTCCAGCTTGTCACTGGCCGTGTGTGGAGGGGATGTGCTTTCGGTGGTGTCAAGGGTCGCTCTCAGATGAACAGCCTCGTCGCCGACTACAAGAACGGCTCTCTCAAGGTCGATGAGTTCATCACTCACCGCAAGGTGCTTGGTGAGATCAACAACGCCTTCGAGACCATGAAGCAGGGAGACTGCATCCGTGCCGTCGTCGACATGCAAAAGCTTGACCCCAAGATTTAATGACCCAAAATGTAGTATAAATGAATGATAATTGAGTAACAACGAGACTCTTTGACCAAGGTGAAGAAGGCGTGGAGCGGCCCTACTTATATGGATCAATCCGGCACATAGCTACCTTGATGGCCACTTCACTCACCCTGCCCAATTGGTACCAGGCAGTGTATAATGCGTACCTGTCCTGCACGTGCATCCATGACGAGACTTTGCTGGCATGGACTTTTGCTCCAGGGGAACTGATAAGGTGGTGGTGATTGCTGGCAGCTCCTTGACTTCTCATCACACCATGTTGTGCAGCTCACGAAAACTGACCGGCTGTCATGCTTCAAGACTACTCATCTACCTATCCAACCAATTGGTCCTACCAATGAGGCTTCAATGATGAGCGTCATCAATAATTATGAGCTCGTATTACGCAGATGTGATTAGATTTACCCATGACTATCCAGTTCTCACAGAAGTTCTGTTGCTGCCCAGCAACAGCATCCTCCAATAGATTCAACGGATTGGCTGCTTAGAAATTGGTCCCTGGCGGAACGTGCATCGAAATCCGGGGTATCCCCACTGTGGCCGCCGATTCGTCAGAGTGGGGGCCTTTTGACAATGGTTTTGCCACAGGAGACTTGACTCAGGAAACGCGTCTACGATTGAGCTTAATCTGAATATCGACGACCAGTTTACAGATCGCAACTCCAAAAATGCGGACTTCAAGGGTATCGAGAGATGCCTCGAAGCTGTTTGATCGCGTATCGGAACCAATATCACCACCGAGGCGAGTGACGAGATCATCACTTGCCCAATTCGCCTTTGCCTCGTCGACGAAAGAGTCCAAGCCTACGATTCGCGATATTGAGGATATCGCAGCTCCTCCCGCTCGGAAACGAAAGCGTGTCGTTGCGACAAAAATTGAATCATCGATACCTACGAGTTCTGTCAAGGCCGAAGTCGCCGACCAAATCCTCGATGACATCCCATCGCCGCCAGCCAAGGCACCGCGCCGCGCTCGCAAGCCCGCTCGCAAAACGACCAACCCATCGACCGGCGAGACAACTATAGAGCCACCCTCCGACTGGGAGGCCATGTACGACGTGGTGAGGAAAATGCGTGCCCCTGGCGGACGAGCACATGGTGCAGCAGTAGACACAATGGGCTGCGAGCGGCTGGCGGATCGAAACGCATCGCCCAAAGATCAGAGATTCCACACACTGGTGGCGCTGATGCTATCGAGTCAGACAAAGGACACGGTGAACGCCGTGGTCATGAAGCGGCTGCAGACTGAGCTACCGCCGTACAAACAAGGGGCGCCGGTCGGTCTGAACCTAGAAAACATACTGGCCGTTGAACCGAAGCTGCTGAATGAGTTTATCTGGCAGGTGGGATTTCACAACAACAAGACAAAGTCTGTACCTGCCCGTGAGACGGTTACCACTCGCGAAGATGGATTGGCTAACCTAGTCCAGGTACATCAAGCAAGCGGCCGAGATTATTCGCGACAAGTGGAACGGTGACATTCCCGACACTATCGAGGGACTGACATCTCTACCAGGGGTCGGTCCCAAGATGGCCTACTTGTGCATGTCGGTCGCGTGGGGTCGCACAGAGGGTATCGGCGTCGACGTGCATGTGCATCGCATCACGAACCTCTGGGGTTGGAACAAGACCAAAAACCCAGAGGAGACGCGCGCAGCACTTCAGTCATGGCTACCGAAAGACCGCTGGCACGAGATAAACCACCTGCTGGTCGGTCTGGGCCAGTCAGTATGTCTCCCTGTTGGGCGCAAGTGCGGCGAATGCGACCTGGGAATGGAGGGTCTCTGCAAGGCGGCGGATCGGAAGAAGGTGTTGGAGGGGCGCAAGATCAAGGCGGAGAAGATGGAGCTGGAGGCTCTGGACGGCGCAGCAGTCAAGGTCGAGGTTACACAAGACGTCGTGGTCAAGAAGGAGGAGGTCCTCGATGGGATTGATCAGGCGGGGGAAGCCGCGGCCCCGCCTCCGGAACCAGCCACCCCATAATAAACCCCAGCAGATGACAAGGCCCTGGCAGGAAACGATTCGACCACGTCTTTGAGGCCGACGAACGATGGCGCTGAGGGCGGGCGCTCTGAATAGACACTGAAAACGCATAGATACCCATCGATGGATACCCTACAAATCGATCCGTTCTCACTGCAAAAACAGACAATTCCGCGGTCCAGACACTGGCCCGGCCAAGAGCGCTATTGTATGCGCGGTCCAGAGCCGCTGCTCACGAGATCATTTACGCGCCCGATACGATATCGGAGATAAGACAGCGTCCTCGCTCAGCTGGCGTTGGCAACAGGGTCCTTGAATGGAAGCCAGACCAGACCCAGACCCGGGCAGCAGCACCACGTAATCAAGCCAAGGCGATGGATCGTCAGTCCATTCTGAGTCAAGGTCAATGTCACCGCCTCTGCAATTGTCGGTTGATTCCGCCTGCTCGTCTGCTGCTTCTGGTCTTGATTCGCACGGCTGAATGTGAATGAATACGTTTCCATTGTTTGATTGTGCGAAGGTGAATCAATTCAAAAGGCTCCCCCGCTGAAATGGGGAATCTGCTATGTCCCCAAAGCCATGCATCCTGTACGCCAATGCAGCATCCTCAACTACCCGAGAATAGAAATGTACACAACGGCGGGCAACGCCTCGCAGGTCCTGTGGATGTAGATGCCACCAAAATAAAAATCAACAAAAGCCAAACCCCATCATTACGTCGTGGCCGTCAAGGATAACGCCTTTTGGTGGGCCGTGGGAGTGACGCCCGTCTCCCGGGCCGGCGCTCGGTGTTTCTCGTTGGTCGTGCTTACACGCCCCGGATGACCTGGGTTCGCTCCGACTCGAGTTGCGCAGCGTTGCGTTCGTGAGACTGCTTCTTGCACTGGAGGTCTGGTTAGCGGGACTGGACTGCAAAACCATGGAATCTCAAACTTACGTCCTCGAGACCGGTGCACTTGTGGTCTTCTAGCAGACGATGCTTGCCGCAGAAGTGCCCTTGGCAGAAGGAGCAGTCGCCGACGATGCGCTGGGCGGGCTCCCGGCATTGGGCGGCGGTGCATCGGATTCGCTTGGGAGGCATATTTGCGGTTGTTGGTTTGGGGGAGAGTAGGCGGTGGAAGATGAAAAAGGTGTAATAGCCGTATAGATGTAGAGACGGCGAGAGTGTAGATGGAGGAGAGGAAGAGTCGAGAGAGCGGTAAGAAGTGTTCGACGAGACGAATTAATAGTCGGAGCCCGGAGCAGGTGAATGCGCCTTTGGAACTCGGTAGAAGACCGAACCCGGGGAGGGACGAGATTCACACACACAACGAGAGTGAGTGATCAAACAAGACGTTCACAGAGACAACAGCAACGAACGAACAGAAGGGGACCCAGGCTGGGCTTTATAAGGAGGCGAGGCGGCTGATGAATGAATCATGCTCGGGTGGAGCCAGCGGTCTGTCTTGTTCGCCTCTAGCTTCGCTCTCACACATCCACATGCCGTCGACAGGGGAGGAGTACTGTAGGTGACGGACCCCAGTCGAGGCAGCGGCAGTGGCATACAGTACGAAGTAGTACACACGATACCTAGGTAGGTACGGAAAGATGAGGAACGAAACAAGACAGCTTGCCAGCCAAAGCAGGGGACCAACCCAGGCAAAGGCAAGCCTTGCAGGTACCTACCAGTCCAGAATGCAACCCAGATTCTGCTGCTGCTGCTGCTGCTGCTGCTGGCTGCTGCCACCGTTTTCCTCCATGCCTTAGCTTTAGCAACCGCCTGCCTGCATCGACATGTACATCGTTGGCGTACAGTATTCCCATGGAGCCGGGCCTCAGTCTCGGCCACCAAAAAACCTAGACACGGCAGAAGCCCGTGGAAACACGCCCCCTGGCGCCAGCTGGGTACTCCCCTCCAACTCTGTCTGTACTGTGCTGTACACGGCAACGAGGGTGTTGTTGTTGCGCTGACCAAGGACCGTCCTGGCGAACCCGGACGGGCCACTTTTACCCGCGGAGGCGCTGTCCTCTGGGAGACTGGAATGACCAAGCCGGACCCGGGACTCCAGAGAGAGAGCGAAAGAGGCGAGTTGAAGGGTCACCGCGAGGCTCCGAAAGCGGTGGAGGCGATGCTGCAAAGGACTGGGGCGGGGCCCCGTACAGTACAGACAGACAGACAGAGAGAAGCGTAGCGCCAGCGTGACGTCGATCAGGTGGGCGGATAAACCGAAGCACAATTGAGGCCGACAATGACGGCAGACGGAGACGGGATGGTTTGCAATCTCTTGATTCTCGCCGGATCCTTGCTGACCACGGTGGCAGCACCGCTGAGGACTGCACAACCGGTGCCAATGGCTTCATCCAGCGCCTTGTGCCTCAAATGTCCGCTGCCTCGGCTGGCGCTCCAGAGACCCGACTCTGTACCTACGCCGTCCGTCCATGGACCCTAGGTTGGCTGCCAACAGGTGCTGTTGGCCCAGGCCCGTGGTGGGTGGTCTACGTACTCCAGCTTCCGCCTGTTGACTACCGTGGGCCCCCGGCACGTTCCCAGGGATTCCATCCATGCCGTGGGACATTCTGATGGGCGATAACCGGGTAGGGATCCATTTGCAGTCAACCCTGTCAAAGACCGCTACCCTGCAGAAAAAGGGCCTTCGTCAAAGTCCTCCTCTCTCACACGCCCCCCAAACCTGCCTTGAAAGGGAATATGCTTGAATGCATGGGGATCGCCCCCCCAACAAGCAGGTTCGTCGCCTGGTGCGTCGGGAAGCCACTGCGTCATGCGGCCAGCCAATCGATTCGGCGGAGACGCCCTTTGGGGCGGCGTCCCAGTCTCTCTCGGAGCCGGGGGCGAGTCAGGCCTGGATGCGTCTCGATGCCGCGAGCATCCCGTCACCGTCGTCTTCCCCCCAGCAGCAGCGATTTAGGCGCTTACGGTGTGCTACCTACGGGCGGTGGGAGCAAGTGCGCGCGCCAAGCTGGGTACACGGGAGCAGGCATTCATTGACAACCTCTTTGGAATAAGAGTACGAGCCAATCTTGTCAGCCTCGTTAATGCTCCGACGCCTTGTCTTCAAACCCCCACAGCGAGTGACTTCTTCCCTGTTGGTGAAGGAATGACGCGAGAGCCATGAATCCACACGTCAAGATTCTCGTCATTTGAGAAAAGTCCACGGGATCCAAGCCACAAGATTATCATTAGTGTAATATCCAACCGGTGAACATTTGTTAGCTCCATCTGCAACTACAACCCCAGGGCATACAGGTTGTTGGGTTGAAAGAAAGTCGTCTTCAAACTGGCGAGATGGGTGGGCTGTTTGCCAAGCAAGGTCGTTTAAAAAGACTTGTCATGTCGACTGTTGATAGATCATCAACTGATGCAAAAGTCAGCTCCTGGGACGAGTTTCCCTATTCCCGCTGCATGAGAAATGTAAGGATCTGCTGCCAACGGCATGATGTTATCAATCGTATTTCCCTCATTCCGTGATATGTTCGAGAGCCCGGTGCTCGAGCCGGCGTCCTCCGTGTCCCATCTGCCCGGCATTCTTGCTCCGTGCGCCCCGGGGACGCCGGGGCCGGACCTCGAAAGCTGGAATCATGCCGCATACCTGTTGTGAGGAAGCTGTGTAACACAGTCTTGCTGTACCTGCCCTAAAAGAATCGAACTTTGTCCTGGCATGCCCTTCTGGAGCTTCCCTTCTGTCTTGGATGTTCCCTTGGTTGCCGCTAATTTGAGTCGATCCCGCCACATCCGGAGAGCCGGGTTCTAGTGCAGCTTCCGTTGACTCTTAAGTTCTCGGGATCCCAATTTGTCGACGACTAGTGCCTTTTGCATGCCTACCTATTCGTCTCTATACTTGATCAATGGATCGAATTCCTGCAACGAGATCTATGGAAGTGGTCCACTATCTGCCAACCTGGAGATCGGGCCCTTGTCCACCCCGGCCTATAAACAAAACTAAGCGACAGGGATTATCAAGCAAGGAAAGCCAAGCCGTCATCGTATAGGGGTTAGTACATCAGTTTGTGGCTACTTGAAGCACTGAAAACGCAAGTTCGAGTCTTGCTGACGGCAATCCTTTCTTTTTGCATTTTCCACCTCTTTTTTTTTTTCTCTACCTCCAAAGACCGAGGCTGTCTTTAAAAGGCTCTTTTACATCACTATTCTGCAACAAGGAACAAAAGCCGTCATCGTATAGGGGTTAGTACATCAGTTTGTGGCTCATGTGAAGCACTGAAAACGCAAGTTCGAGTCTTGCTGACGGCAAACCATTTCTTTTTGTTCTTGTTCACGGCTGTTGGGTCGTGATGGTTTCATTTTTGCTGCTTCTACATCTTGTGGACTCTGCCATGCGAGTTGCTTGCTACCGGATCTCCCTTGGCTTCAATCTATCACATTTGCAGCTTGATGCCCGCTGCTGTTTACATACCTGCTTTCACACGCAAGTGCCAATTGTTCGAGTTTTCCCGGCACACCTTTTGCTACATCATGACCCCTTCTTTGCCGTTTCCTCTATTGCTTGCTCCCACTGCCTATCCCCTGGTAATATGACATTGGCAATGCCCATTGTGGAAAGATGTGATCCCGCCGCCTGAAGCATGTCGTTGAATCATTACGGAGCTCTTTACCGGTCCTCGGCTCACGTCCGGTTGGTGAAAATAACGTGGCGGCCCGACACCCGTAGAATTTATTTTCTGGCATCTTTCGCTGGTACTGGCCTTATTTGATACAGCTGCTTACCGATATACACTGATAATCCATGGGGAGGGTTGCCCGTTGTTGAACAACGGCTAGTTGATCAGTTATTTGAGCTTGCAAACGACAAGCTCCCGGTACTAATTACCAATAACGGAACGTGGGGTCCATACATGACGTCGACAGCCATTCACCTTTCCCGACGCTCTTTGACTTACAAATACATCGGCCTCGCGTAACTAATCATCCGTTTCTTCTCCTGCCGCTATTTTCGTCTTGCTTCCTTCGACCTTGATAAGATAGCCAAGTAAGGCGGTTTCCCATATCTTTGGTATCCCTCCTATCAAGTGGCGTCTCTTCCCCTCCTCATTGGATCGACCTGTACCTCCACCATGGCATCAACAACCAAACACCGCGGCATTAGAATTGCCATTGACCGTGGCGGTACTTTTACAGACTGTGTCGGCGAGAGCAATGGAGAGGAAATCATCATTAAGCTCCTCTCTGAGGACCCGGCCAACTACAAGGATGCCCCGCTTGAAGGCATCCGACGCATCATGAGCCATTTCCTGGGTCGAGACATTCCTCGGGGCGAGGCCCTAGACACTTCTCAGATCGACTCCATCCGAATGGGAACCACCGTTGCCACCAATGCCTTGCTCGAACGAAAGGGCGAGAAGATTGCCATGGTGGTGACCAAGGGGTTTAAGGATTGTTTGACCATCGGCAACCAGTCAAGACCCAAGATCTTTGACTTGGCTATCCGGAAACCAGACGTTCTGTATGAAAAGGTTGTTGAGATCGATGAGCGAGTTACGCTTGAGGACTACGCAGAAGACCCCAAGAGAACGACCACCAAGGCAGAGGCCCAGGTTGGGACCAAGGAGGCTGAGGGAAAGACTCTGGTTCGTGGCTTGTCGGGTGAGACCGTGAGGATCCTCAAGAGGGCCGAGGAACAAGATGTCCGATCGAAGCTCAAGGAGGTGTACGACCAAGGTATCCGGAGCATCGCCGTTTGTCTGATGCACGGCTACACGTATCCGGACCACGAGGCGTTGATTGGCCGCATAGCCAAGGATATCGGCTTTCAACACATCTCTCTAAGCCATGAGCTCATGCCTATGATCAAGCTTGTTTCTCGAGCCACATCTGTCTGCGCCGATGCCTATCTCACGCCGGCCATTCGCAAGTATATTGATGGCTTTCAGGCCGGGTTTGAAGGTGGCCTTGGAACTCGCAGCGTCAAGGAGGAGAAGGGCGCCAAGGGGGCAAGATGCGAGTTCATGCAGAGCGACGGTGGGTTGGTGGACGTGGACAAGTTCACTGGCTTGAAGGCCATTCTCTCTGGTCCAGCAGGAGGTGTTGTTGGATACGCCATCACCTCTTACGACGATGAGACCAAGACCCCTGTGATTGGATTTGATATGGTATGTACGAATTGTCAGCCTTGAACCCGTGCTCTACTAACATTAAATAGGGTGGTACTAGCACAGATGTCTCGAGATATGGAGATGGGCGATACGAGCACGTCTTCGAGACCACCACAGCTGGCGTCACGATTCAATCTCCTCAGCTGGACATCAACACTGTGGCAGCAGGCGGTGGTTCGCGTCTCTTCTTCAGAAACGGTCTCTTTGTTGTCGGGCCCGAATCCGCTGGTGCTCACCCTGGTCCTGCGTGTTACCGCAAAGGAGGCCCAGCCACGGTCACTGATGCCAATCTGGTCCTCGGTCGTCTTCTACCCGAGTTCTTTCCCAAGATCTTTGGCGAGAATGAGGACCAAGGACTGGATGTTGAGGCTAGCAGAAAGGTCCTCCAAGAGTTGGCTGATCAGGTGAACCAGCAGAGCGATAAGAAATTGACGGTAGATGAGGTGGCGTATGGATTCCTGACGGTGGCCAACGAGACCATGACCCGACCTATTCGATCTATTACTGAAGCCAAGGGCCACGACTCATCCAAGCATCGGCTTGCGACCTTTGGTGGCGCAGGTGGACAGCACGCTGTTGCCATCGCCGAGTCCTTGGGGATCCAACAAATCCTTGTCCACAGATACTCTTCTGTTCTCTCGGCCTACGGTATGGCATTGGCAGATGTTGTTGACGAACGACAGGAGCCTGAGTCAATGGTGTGGAAGAACGATAAGGATGTTGTTGGTGAGCTGCAAAAGAAGATGGGGAAGCTCAAGGACCAGGCACGACAAGCTCTCAAGGAACAAGGCTTCCAAGATGACGAAATTGCATTCGAAGAGTATCTCAACATGAGGTACCGTGGTACTGAGTCCGCACTCATGATTGTCAGACCTAGCCAAGAAGAGGCCAAGGAGAGCTTTAGAGGCAACGACTGGGACTTTGGGCAGGCCTTTGTGAAGCAGCACCGCTACGAGTTTGGATTCACCCTGGATGAACGGGATGTCATTGTAGACGACGTCCGTGTTCGCGGCATTGGCAAGAGTTTCCGCCACAACGAAGAGACAGTTGACAAACAGCTCAAGGCCCTGAAGCAACAGGCTGTCTCTGACAAAAAGAAGCTCAACAGCCAGCAGGTATACTTTGAGGGAGGAAGACAGGAAACTCCAGTCTTCAAACTCGAGGATCTGGACATTGGTGACTCTATTCCTGGACCAGCCATGCTCGCGGATGGCACGCAGACAATCGTGGTTACGCCAAAGGCGACGGCGGTTATTCTCAAGACCCATGTTGTCATTAACCTTGAGAAGGAGGGCTCAAAGTCCGAGTGAGTCTTTAAATCGCTATTTGCTCTACCGCACTAACACACTTTAGGTCCACCAAGACGACTGTTGACCGTGAAGTTGACCCCATCATGCTCAGCATCTTCGGTCACCGCTTCATGGCTATCGCTGAGCAGATGGGCCGTGCCCTGCAAAAGACAAGCGTTAGTACAAACGTCAAAGAGCGACTCGACTTTTCTTGTGCAATCTTTGATGCTACTGGAGGCCTCGTTGCTAATGCTCCCCATCTGCCTGTTCACCTTGGCTCAATGTCGACCTGCGTGCGACGCCAGGCCGAGATTTGGAAGGGAAAGCTGGAGAAGGGAGATGTCATCATCTCAAATCATCCGTCGTACGGCGGTACTCACCTTCCTGACGTGACTCTCCTGATGCCGGCCTTTGATGAAAAGGGGGAGAACATTCTCTTCTACGCCGCATCGAGAGCCCATCATGCGGATATTGGTGGCATCAGCGCTGGAAGCATGCCTCCTCACTCTCGAGAACTGTTCCAGGAAGGTGCCTCTATTAGGAGCGAGAAACTGGTGAGCGGTGGCAAGTTCAATGAGAAGAGAGTTGTTGAGCTCTTCTATGAAGAACCTGCCAAGTACCCAGGGTGCAGTGGGACACGTTGTCTGGCCGACAACATCAACGACCTGAGAGCTCAAGTCTCTGCTAACCAGAAGGGTATCTCGTTGATCGAGACTCTGATTGCCGAGTATGGTCAGGAAACCGTTCAGTTCTACATGGTCAATATCCAGAAGAATGCCGAGTTTTGTGTCCGCCGACTCCTGAAAGAGGTACACAAGCGATTTGAAGGCAAGGATCTCTCGGCAGTTGACCACATGGACGATGGATCTCCTATTCGTCTCAAGATTCACATCGACGCAGAGAAGGGAGAAGCCGAATTCGACTTTGCAGGAACCGGGCCTGAAGTCTATGGAAATGTGAATGCACCGCAAGCCATCACATACAGTGCCATCATTTACTGTCTGCGGTGCCTCATTTCAGAGGATATCCCACTGAACCAGGGATGTCTGAAGCCGATTCACGTCAAGATTCCTCCCAAATCTATTCTCTCTCCGTCACCAGGTGCGGCAGTTGTTGGCGGGAACGTCCTCACTAGCCAGCGCATCACCGATGTCATCTTCAAGGCCTTCCAGGCCTGCGCAGCCAGTCAAGGCTGCTGCAACAATTTGACCTTTGGCTTCGGTGGTAATCAGAACGGAACGAAGGCCATCAAGGGCTTTGGCTACTACGAGACGATTGCTGGTGGAAGCGGAGCAGGTCCTGACTGGGAGGGCACCAGTGGAGTTCATTGCCACATGACAAACACTCGAATCACAGACTCTGAGATCTTTGAACGACGATACCCTGTGCTCCTTCGCGAGTTCTCTATTCGATCGGGCTCAGGAGGACGTGGCCAGCACCGTGGTGGTGATGGCGTGATTCGCGACATCGAGTTCCGCATTCCCCTTCAAGTCTCTATCCTCAGTGAACGTCGCGTCTATCACCCTTACGGTTTGAACGGCGGAGGAGATGGGGAGTGCGGTCTCAACCTCTGGGTTCGCAAGGTGGAAAAGGCAAACTGGGAGTCTTCGTTGAAGCAGTTCCATACCCAGGAGGATGCCGCTGAGGTGGAGTATGAGGAGAGGCACATCAACATGGGAGCCAAGAATACTGCTTCGATGAAGGCTGGAGATCGTATCATTGTGTGCACTCCTGGAGGAGGTGGATGGGGAGCTGAAGGGGCAGAGAGCGTAGCGAAGAGAAAGGTCGATCACACTGAGGCATGGCGGAAGGGCAGTGGCAGCGCGCGGGAAGAGACGGCACTCCAGGCTTAGACAGCCAAGAAGAGGAGTTGTCTACCCGCTCGGTTGCGACTAGAAGCCGGCTATAGGCTATCTACCGTGGTAAAAGAAAAGTGCCGAATGTATCTTGCGTGAATTACGACTCGTCACATATGTCCACTCCAACCGACATGCCTCCAAAACCAGGCAGAAAAGCTAGGAATGGCCAAGCCCTGCATTCACAGAGCCTCGAGTACGTTCCTAAACTTCCACCCTTCCCCAGGGATTCCGCCAAGGGAGATATCCCGGAATAGCAACGCCATCCGAGTCAGTGTTGGTTCCAGGATTCAAATCAGGAGTTGTCTGAGGAGTTGTCCAACGCCACTATCGCTGATTGACACCACCGGCCTTGAATCATTGGAGAATTGATACAAGGGGGAGGGGTAGGTGTGGGTTTGAGGGGAGAGACAATGCCGTGAACTGGGGACCCAGATAGAGTCACCCTGAAACTTGGACAGGATGAGACATTTTGTTTCTTTCCCCGCCATGAACCCCGTGTGTGATGGATCTAGCTGGTCTTTTCTCATTCCTGACATGTGATGGCTCGCATTGTGCAGTGTCTTGGCCAGAGCCTTGATATTGAAGACATCACGGCGACTCTACGGCTGAGGGCTTCATCCTCCCTTCAACCCCAAGTCGGTTGATTCGTACGGAAAGTGACGAGTTGGTCGTGTCGTGGTTGAAGGGATGAAGCCATGATCTGATCGGATAACTATTTTAAGATAGGTGTGAGCCTTTCTCTAAGCGAGATGGACGTTGAAGCTATTTTCGTCCCATCTTGAAAGCCTGATTAAGGTTATTTTACCACGACGATAGATCAACCCCAGGAAACATTCAATTTGGAACGGTTCCAAAGATAGGTAAGAACCAAATCCGAATAACTGATTTACCCTTGTTGAGCGGAATTAGATACTATCCGAGATCTTGTCTTTGGCCAGAATACGAGGACGGCTCGAGATGAGTGCCTAAGGGAGGAAGGCACCACCGCACCTGCCTCTTTCCCGCATTTCATCCAGGTTGGGATGAAATGGAAGCGAGCCGTCATCGTCCAAAAAGGCAAGAGCAAACGGTGAACCTGAGGACGCAACGGGAAGGCGCCAAATGCCCCTCGCTCGGCCTTTTTCCCCCGTGACAAAACTTGGACCTTTCAACATCCCCGAGAAACTCGCCCACCACTGACTCAACCTCGCTTCAACCCCACGACAACCCCGACAATCTGGATCAATAGCGGCTACGTGCGACTCGCATGCATGTCCAACCTTAGGCAACAAAGATGCTCGCGAATCATGACGCGACTCCCCCCGCGCGATCCTGGGTCAACTCGGACAAGAGGATTCTCTGCCCCAATCCAGACGGACCGAGCCTCGTTTGTTTACGGGTCCAGCCAATCCCAGGGCAACGCCCAATCAGCGCCGAGCTTGTCTGCCACCCTCTTTAACCCTTGTCAGCCCTACGAGAATCAGCAGGGATGCTTGCATGGCCGCGCATTAGCTCAACCAGTGATGGACCGGGGCCGAGACATATTTGGCCCCCAACCCCCTGGACTCTTTCAAGCTCAAAGGATCTTCAGTCGCCCCTAGTTGCCCCGTGGACCGCGGCCATGTTCCAGTCTGACGCGGTGCTCCAGGCTCCAAGCCCTTCTGCCTGAATAGTGCCGGTGTAGCCTGGCTCTCTGCATATCTCACGGCCAATGACGGACTGTCCACTGCGCCGCGGATTCAGGGATGCATATCGACGAGTCGAAACTCGCGATTTAGGAGTTTTTCGACTTCGCGACTCACCTGAAGCGATCATGCGGTTTTCAGTTGAAGACAGGAAATTATCTCATTCTTGGACAAGTCCATTCCCCTAGCGTCTGGTTTGCGGATTGGTTGATGGCATTGACCCTCTGTTAGAGAACCGACTTCGAGTGTATCGCCGTTCCTGTGGTTCGATCTAAACGGGCGAATGTGACAACCACCAACTTGCTTGATTGGCCCATCCAGTTGAGTGCCTGTCAATCAAGAAGGAGGTTGGAAATGTGGTGACTTTGGAGCAAGTCTTTTCAGAACTGGATGGTCATATCCACCGTGAAGACGAGTCTGTGGTCATTCTCGACTGCATATCCCACCGGCTTTAACCATCATCCTACAGATAGGGCCCCCATGGGGCTGAATTCAAGGCACCCCAAGGCGTCTTGTTCTTTTGGACGTCTCGTGCCGTTGCTTGTACCGTCTTTGTATCTCTTGCGGTTGAGCCAAGCACATTTCAAAAGTTTCTGACCTAGATGTACAACCACTACCTCAGACGCAACGTGCCACCTGGGTTACTCCAGCCCACACTTGAGGTCACATTCTCTCGGGGTTTCTTTTTACTTTCCGCTACTTTCCGCGATTCTTCTGGGTACCTTTCACATTCTCGAGCGCCTAGTGGCGCCTGAAGTCTTGATATGGCCCCCTTTACTCGACAATTCGGACGTTTTGCCTGAAAGGGTATCTATGCACACTCCACCGTTTACCACGACGAGGCAATGATCAGACTGCCTTCAGTCGGCCGAATCAAGCTGCGGGTGTCTCTGTGCTGGCATTCGTCCAGTATCCACCTGTTGAATTCACGGCAGACTGTCATGAGTTGCGAGTGGCTCTTGGCCCAGACAGAGGCCGCGAATTGCTTGCTTTGAGGGCTTCTGCCTGTGACAGATTCTCCTGGCTGTGTTTTTGTTTCTCGCCTTTGAGTCATACGGGTGTTCCAAGGGCGCAGTGTCTGTACAGCGCTTTCAAGATGGTGAAGGTTGAGTCGAGTGCCCAGGTTGCGGCTCTGCTTGTACATCTCTGAGGTACTGCGTGGGAGCCCAAGCACAGCTCCAGGATCGAAACTATTTAGACCCAGAATCCCGCGGCCTAATGAAGCCTCAGTCACACTCTTCTCTACTCCTTCCTCACTACCCAAGGCATCATGATGAGAATAGCTATCGCCGGAGGCTCCGGCCTCGGATATCTCCTGGCCAAAGAACTTTCTGAAGCGGCAAATGCCTACAACGTCGTTGTATTATCAAGATTCGTTAGTTTCCTTTCTTTCAAGACTACTAGGCTCTTCTAACTCGAATTAGGATCGGCCTGAGTATGCGTCACTGGATGTCCAAGTCATGCAAGTCAACTACGATGACTACTCAAGCCTAGCATACGCCCTACATGGGGTCAACCTCGTCATATCCATCGTCTCGGGGAACGAACAACTCAACTTGATCAATGCCGCGGCCCAGACTGGCGTGCAGTACTTTGTGCCGCGCGAGTTCGAGGGATCCATCGACAAGCGGCCGGAAGACCCTGACCCTCTTGACCCAGCATCATCCTCGTCACAGGCAAGGCAGTTGTTGCGGAGATGGGCACGGTCATCATCCATGAAATGGACTGTCTTCTCTTGCGGCATATTCATGGAGAGATTCCTGCCTCAGGGTCTCGGGAGTCTGACGATCGGATATGGCTCCAACCAGGCCGACCCAGCTTCCTACCTGCTTGACATCAACAACTACACGGCCGAGTACGTGGAAAAGAATGCGCAAGGCCGTTCTGTTCGCGTTTGCATGACTTCTGTCTATGATGTCGCTCGGTTTGTTGTCGCAGCGATCGATCTTGGGCCGGCGAACTGGCCCCGTGAGCTCACGATGCGTGGCGATCGGGTGACACTTCGAGATGTCGTTGGCCAGTGCGGAAGGCAACTAAATGGTGAGTATCAGATCTAGAGGTCGTATCAAGACAAAAGCTAACCCGTGTGCAGCTGCTTTCCAGCTTTCCCAGTGGCAGATTGCCGATCTACCACAGCTGATAACCATGTCCTACGAGCAGGGTGACTATGGAAGAGTTGCCTTCTATCAGCAGCTCCAAGCAACAGTCGAAGGACGATACGACTTTGGACAGACCTCGCTGAATGAAATGGTTGATGCCAGCTCGTCCGTCGACGTTCAACCAATGAAATTCCGTGACTGGTTGGCCGTGTACTTCCCGGGGTCCGCCTAGAGGAGTTGTGTTTCATCAGAACTCTGATATTCTCTCTTGTATTACTTAGGAATGGCTGGACACGATTTGAGGTTATGGTTGTGGGTATGTTGGTATGAACTCTCCTTTCATTTTCGTTGCTTGAGAAGCTGGTGTTTGGATAACGCTGAGCTCGCGCTCGGGTTGGAATTTGGTAGCAGCACAATACACTGCGCAGCTGGTATCGCAGCTCTTTCGTTGACTCATTGCCATTCTCGTCGTCATTCTCATTATCATACCATGCATGTATATAACTCCTACGGCATGTGTTGCCGTTACACCCAATCATGACGCCTGTTGAACTCCAAGCCGTCAGTGTTGAACATGACCCCCGAAACACATCTAAAGTGTATCCTGCCGGTGACTTGACCCTCGTGATGCTCATCTACCACCACCCATCTATGATTCTTGTACCAACCCAGTCATCTAAGCTTCTTCGTTCGCCTTTTCCTCCCCCTCCTCAGGACTAAACTCATCTCCATACTCTTCAACGATCCACAGACAAAACTTTTCCCACTCAACTTGCCATTCCTGCATCCTCTTGGCCTTGACGCCATCACCTAGGCTGGCTTCCTTAATACCCTTGACCCACTCTGACTGGTTCTGGTCCTCGAAGGCAGACCATCTGACACTATTCTCGGCAAGACTACCCAGGCCAGCGAGACCGAGGTTCTTCCAGCCCTGCAGCGCCTGGAAGAAATCGTGGGACATGCCCGCGGTATCCTGGCCAAGCATAGCGGGGTCATCGTTGCAGAGACTGCAGGCGACTCCGCGCGCAATGAGAGCTGGGAGGGGGTGGGCCAGCACAGAGCCGCAGAGCCTGAGAATCTCGTTCGAGATGGGGCATGATTCGATGAGGATGCGCTTCTCCTTGACCATGTCGATGAGTAGAGGATGCTTGAAGAGACTGAACCCGTGGCCAATGCGTCGGGTTCCGAGTAAGATTGCATCAAACAGGTTTCCGTCTGTGTCTGTGCCATCTCCCAATGTCTCTCCAGCGTGGAAGAAGAAGGGTAGGTTAACACCCTCCATAGCACACTGCTTGCGGAACCAGAACAGCTCCGGTAGCAGGTCCGACAGTGGCCGGCCCAAATCTTCAGCCCCGACGAGATCGTAGCCAGCAATCAGGTCGGGGAAGTTGATCTTTGTAGCGATACAGCAGTCCATGCTTTCGATAATGTCACGGGTAGGCAGTCTGCGGATGGTGGTCCAGATGGTGGTGAGACCCCAGAATCCCTGGCCCTCTGGCGAGCTCTTGAAGCGCGAGACCTCTTCCCGGATGACCTCAAACATGGGGGTATAGTCCTTCTCGGGCTCCTCCTGTTTGTCACGGCAGTAGTCAAGGGGCCAAGTGAACCTATTATTCAATGAGATGAGCAGATTGGAAACATGCTTGCTGTTGACTCACCGGAGCTCGGCCCAGCTGACGCCGTCTTCCTTGAGCGTCTTCATGAGATGACGCAGGAAGACTCGAAACATGGGCTCATAGTGGATAATGGTGGCGACGACGACGAAGCACTTGGCAAACTTGACCCAGATTGCGTCAATGCCGTGGTGTTGCTCATGGCTATCTGTGACCGAGAGGGTGCATCTGCTCTTGAGCCACTTGAGGAAGCCAGGTCTCCCACCGTTGGGGAAATCATCGGCCACCTTTGTAAGTAGTAGGAAACTCTCAGGCTCATAGGCGTCATCCCAGATGGAGCCGTCAGTCCTCTCCTTGGCTCTGTATCGGAACTTGAGGGCTGCATCCTCCCTCGCGGCCTCGGAGGTGAGGGGCAAATCACTCGACATGTGCATGCCCGGCATCTTCATGAGCTCCTCGAGGATAAAGTCAAAGTTGACCATGGCGTCCATGTGTGCGTGGAGGAGGGCACCCTTGGGCATGCGACGGACAATCTTCCACAGATCTGTCCCCTCCATGCGATCCTTGGCGAGCATGAACATCATGCCGGGGAAGAGGCACTCGTTTCCGGCCTGAGAGAGCTCCTCTTCAACCTGAGGCGTCCAGACGGTGGCATTCTCGTGGTCGCGGATGCGGTCGACGATGTCACAGGCACGCTTGGCGATGGGCGACAGTGAGGCCTTGAAGGATGTGTCGGAACGGGTCTTTTGCTCCTGGGCTATGAGGCTGGATCGGCCGGTGAGATACTGTTGCAGAAAGGGGTCAGATAGCGAGGGTATGTCCTGGGCGACCTCCTCCCACTCCTCGTTGGACATTGTGTGCTCTCCAGCCATGGTTGATATGTGATTGCAGGTCCACGACGGAAAAGAAGGGACCTTTTTATATTGAAGGCGGTGATCTAAAGGATGCCTTGATTACTTGAAAGGTGCAAGAGTAGCAAATATGGACGAAAACAGACGCAGGATATATATGTCGCTCCAACCCGGATATGGCAGGTCGGTGAAACCTGGATACTGCGGGGAGTGGGACAAGTGGAACGGATGGGTGGTGAGCTTGTGGTCTCACTCGAGATACAGCGACCACTTTGTTAAGATGGGAGAATAGGTTCACGATAGGAATAGAGAGCTGAGGAAGAATATAGGTAATCAGTCTGTGGAGGTACTATTCGCAAACGGTCGTGGGGATGCGTAACAGACGGTGAAGCTCTCCACAGTCTGCAAAGGTCCGCCGTACTTTCCGCTTGGTGGAGCAGAACAGCAGCAACGATGGTCCCCACGTGACCGTGCACATGCTACCACCTGACACCCAACACTATGTCTCACCAACGTCTGTCGATCTCTCAGCAGCAGACGCTGGTTCGTCGACTACAGATCCGCCCTTCATCACCTCCAGGATCCCGCATCGTCACATCACCGTCGGCCAATCTGCGATCTGAGACAATGTCTCTGTCGGTTGGTGGCTGAGGGGCGCCCATTTTCACGACTCCTCCGCCCCATCTGATGGACTCTGCAGCTGCAACCTTGCAATCTGCCAGACGCTTCCGGTGCTTTCCTGCGCTGTGCCTTGCAGATGGCAAATGTCACGACGAACACGGTCGGGCCCTCGTCATCAAACGGCCGACCATGGCAGGAAAAACAGCTCAGGCTCGGGCTCTAGTGCGGCCATCCTACTAGCTCGCGCCTGTTCCTGAGCCGCCATTCGCTCCCCCCGAATCTCATCGACTCGTCCTAGGCCTCTGCCCTATAAGCGCGAAACCCATGAGGCTCCCAATGGGAGCCTCCACGTCCATCACTCCTGATCACTTCTCGTCACCTGCACGACCCATCACAGCCTCGAGCTTCAAAGTCAAGATCGACGACCCTTTTAGTGATCAATGCCCTTCACCGCTTGCAATCATTTGCAACCCTTCCTGTCCCATCGCTGCTGAGGGGCTTGCTGCCCTGGTCCCCCCATCTGTCGCTCTGGTGACTTGATCCCCCTCCCCTCGCTCAACTAACCCATGGCCCAACAGCATACGCAGGTCTCGGTTGGATGCCCATTTCACGCAGGAAAGCGCTCATTTGCGCTGATCCCGACGAGTCCGAGCTTGATGTGCGGAGAGACGGCATGATCAAGCCCGTCAGAGAGGTCTGTCGGAGAACTACTTAAAGGTCCATGTCTGTCGTTGTTGGTGATGACTTCTACTTCCTCATCGTGCCTACCCTCACTCGAGCCAAACAAACTGTCTGACTCTCAGACAGAGCCTTCTTCTGCTCAACTCTTCCATCTCGCTTGAACCTGCCATCGTCTGCCATCTCTGTTCCATCCTACACATCTCCAAGATGCGCTCCTCTGCACTACTCGCCCTCTTTTGTTCCTTGACCCTCGCTGCGGTCGTCCCTCGAAACACTGTCTTTACAGACCATTGCTGCTTTGCACTACATGGCGTTTCAACTGGGGCCACTGTCCAAGAGAACGATGCTAATGGCTACCTGTTCTTCAACGCGGGCCAGACTGACGGCTTCTTCTGCATCGACCTGTCCAATCCGTTGGACCAGTTGAGAGACCATCTCTTCAATGCCTGCTTCATCAACCCACCGGATGGTGCCGTCAAGTGTATCGATCCTACCCCCGGCTTCCAGTCGTGGACCCTCAAGAAGGTTGGCAGCGACACTCTGCTTCTTCATGATGGGGACAGCACCTTCAACCATTGCCCCAAGCCCTCGACAAGCGCCAAGGGAACTGTGCTATACAGCAACAACCACCCCAATGTGGCCTCCTGCAAGAAGACGACCCTCAAGGCCAAGAACTTCCAGGGCACATGCAACAACTTCTCTGCTCGCTCCGAGATGGAATAGACGTCCTCCGCGTCGTGCGAGCCGGGAGGGTTTCAAATCAGCCCTACGGATTTTTCGGTTGCTGGGCTATGGCATTGTGATGCTCGGTCTCTTACCCGAGAACGCCTGGCTGTCATCTCGGATGACTCGAGTACCACGTTTCACTTTGAGGTTCCAACCTTTTCTGCTCCTTTTGCATCAAACCGCGTTGCTACATGTGGTCTCTTCTTTCATCTTCCGTTTTGCAGCGACTTGCGTCATGGTTATCCATGTTACGAATGGACAGGAATGATATTGGAATCCCTGTCTGGCTCGGCTATGGCTTGGGAACTCGTCAGTAAGGCCGAGGAGTCCACCGACTGGGCTGGTGAACCGGTAGTTGAACCGGTCCCTGGGGACCGCGTGTTGATTGGTACGTTTGACTGCACCGGAAGCACATTGGAAAGACCCGTTCGTTACATGTCTTTTCAAGCAACAGGCGTGAGTGGTTGGAGTCTCAAGTATATCCAAGCAGGCGTGGGAAACAGTTGGCAAGACGGGGTTGGGGTGTTTGTTCACCTATGCGCGTGAGTCATTACTGGGTGATGGAACCGTGTTTTGCTACACTTGGATTGTATTTCTTCTTGTATACACTTTCAACTGACGGAGAGTCGGTTTCCTTATTGAACAATAATTCTCAAACTACCTAAGCCTATAGGACCATGACCGTGATCAGAGTTTCGGGGAGATGTCGTTGGCACTTGTTCCATAGACAATGCTAATGTCTCGCGCAAGCTGCTCAGCGGGTGAGGCTTTTGCACGCTTCTCAACGACGGATCTGTTTTCCAAGAAGCGATAAAAGATGTCACGCGAAACCTCGTCTCCGTCACTAGTCGAGTCAACATGTAGCAGCACCGCCACTAGCAGATCCGCAACGGCCCAAAGGACTTCTCTGGCGTCTCCCATCAAAACCTTCAACGACTCGCGTTCGATGAGACTTCTCAAGTCTCGCCAAGTTTCCAGCGGATTCCATCCCGCGGGCCTTGGCGTCTTGGCCTGGAAGTCAAAGCCATTCTTGATAAAAGCTTCGAGGGCATCCAGGGCATCTCTGCCGCCCTTGGGGTGCTTCAGCGCGCGTAGAAAGTCGGTGCTCAAGACGTCAGTCGTCCCCTCCCAAATGGGCAGGACGGCACAGTCACGGTGAAGGCGGGCTACGTTGAGGTACTCTTGCTCCTCGTTGAGGAGATAGCCAACACCGCCGAGGCACTCCATGCAGGAGAAGAGCAGCTGGACGGAAGCTTTGCAGACGTAGGCCTTTGTCAGCTGGGTGAGGACCCGGATCAGGGGTGCTGCGTCTTTGGCTGACGGCGTCAAGGCTGCAAGAGCGGGTGACAAGCTCGAGTCGACTGGATGCTCCGAGACACCCAGGACATGGGCAGTGAGCATCGTCAGGAGCATGAGGCCTCGGTACTCGCAAGTCATCTTGGCCAATGTCCTCATGTGTAGCGAGCTCTCGGTCAGCTTCATACGGACGCCCTTGCCGGCACCAATCTCTCGAACTCGTGCGTATGCCCTCGCGATACCCAGGCCTCGTCCCACGTAGCTCATGGCGGCGACGGAGGAGTGTACTCTAGTGAGAGTCAAAACGGTAGAGATTTCATGAATACCACGGCCCTCCTGTCCGATGAGCCATCCCCGCATGTCCTCGAGGACCAGTTCGGCAGTAGGAAGAGGTTGCGTGCCGGACTTGTTCTTAAGACGTTGAATACGGACACCGTTGAGGGCCTCGCCATTCTCTACAAGACGGCCTGTGGATGTAGTTGCTTGAGGGTCATGCTTCCTCATGGGGGCGAGGAATGTCGAAAGTCCACCCTTGGCGGTGCGAGCGAGGAGAACCGTCATTCTCGAATCCGTAGCTGAAGAGAACCACTTGAACCCGTTGATACTCCAAGGACCAAGAGGAATGTTCTCAGTCTTTGAGGCCAGCTGAACCTTTGGGGTAGGCTCGTAAACTGCCGTGGTTTCGGTCAACGATACGTCGCTTCCGCCTGTGCGTTCAGTCATCCACTGGCCACTGGTCCAGGCATAGGCAGGATCTCGGGAAGTCAGGTGGTTAAAGGCGTTCTCGAGGACTTTCGTCTGCTCTTCCGTGAGCTTTGCTCTCAGTTCCGGTGTGCGTAGGTGTGTCTGTAAAAGGCGAGCGGCGCCATCCTGCATCGCTGATGGACAGGTGACGTTTGCGCAAGATGCCGTCCAGAGCTGAAGGCGGAGGAACTGATATGCTCTGGAAAAGGGACCGTAAGGAGTATCATATCCAGCGGCGACGAAGCTAAATATCGTTCAGTCTCTCGCCTCTTGGACTTGGAAGGCAACTAACTCACCCATGAGACAGGCCAAAGTTCTGAAGGCCACGCCATCCCTCGCCCGTGACGAGGTCACCCTTCCACTGGCCAAATACATCACGTCCAGAGCCTTTGAGATACGGCTTGTTTAATTCGGCATCGGTGATCCAGGCAAAGACTTGGTCACAGAGGACCTCGTCTCCCAGGGCTGCGACTTCAGCCTCGACCTGGCGCACGATGTGCTGCGGAAGAAAGACTAGGAATATTAGCAGCTAGAAGGCAGTACTATAACGTGTTCTCACGTTTAAAGCATCTCTGGTAGGTCGCATCATCATGGAACTGATTCTGCAAAACAGGGGGCCTCTGAAAGAAGCCTTTGTCCGCACCCGACGCCTCCATGGCCGACTATGAACAATGTATGCAGCATGCTGAGACCTCGATCCAGGCTTGACCTGCCGCAGTTAAGTAGATAACCCAGAGCAGTTCAATCACAAGTCGAGGGTTGCATCTAGTTAGGGAGCCCGGTAATTTGTGGGGTAGCGCCAGTTGAACCGAGGCATGCTCCGCGCCAGGCTTGGAAGGTCATGCGGAAGCAATTCCGTGCGAAATGGCTTCATGGCTGCTGCCAAAGCGGAACGGGCTTGGGGGTCATGCGCTGATCTGATATGTTGGTGGGTGACATTGTGAGAAGATGGGGAGGTGGTTGGTTGAGTCGAGTTTCCTGAGCTGGGGTCTTGGTCATGCAGTTGCTGCCCGTTGAAGCTCGGCTGTAGGGGATCTTCTGTTATTAACTTCCGGAGAAGAGGGGCGGTAGATTGGTTTGCTTCTTATCTTCGGCTGTTGGTTGTTGGTGAGTGTTGTTGGCTCGGCCTGGGCTGGAGCAGCGACTTCACCCCTGTCTCTCCTCGGCTGTCGGCCGGCTTCTTGTTGTAGATTACGCTTTATGAAGATGGGTTAATTATGTTGGTCGCTTACACGGCTGTCAAAAGAGCACCGCTAGGTCACTACATTGGAGTCTCAGGTCTCTCATACAATGAGTTTGCTACAGTCCAAGTTCTCCTCGCACTAAGGAAACGGCTTCAAGTATGAAAACAAAAGCGTCTTATCGCTTATACCGACAATTACATCTGGGGAAAGGAAAGTGCCGATGCAGGCGGAACCGTTGATGTTGAATCAAATAGACACCTAGTGACTGGCTCACAAGAAAGTTGCCGACGTCAAAACTGGCTCAGCCGAACCCGAATAAGGCTCCTGGAATAACCCGGCTTGATGGTTTTACAACATCCTACATTCAAAATCGAGTGTACGACAGATGCACAGATACTAGGCCTGTCCTCATGGCCCAGCTTGGTCATGGATGATGGTACCTCGGCGCCACCGTGAAGGGTTCACCATGATGTAATTCTATGATCAATGCAAGATCTAACCGGCAGTCTTTCCTAGGCTTAGGTTGATATCAAAATAAACTCAGCATATCTTGGCATATCTTGGAGTTCCTGTCCTCCAAAAATAGGTCTAGGAACAGTATGAACGATGAGCAATATCCCATGACAGCAGGTTTTAGAGGCATAGCTGCAATATTACCGGCAGTAACTCCAGCTGAAGCACCTAGCTACGCATCAAACAGTGATGTAAGCTGGTTCACTCAACTTGTCAATTTAACAAGCCAGGAGACATCACTCTCTGTTATGACGCCCCTCGCAGAGTAAGCCACAGCATTCATACGAGAAAGCAAGTCGTGCTAAAAGGCCAAGACGAGTCGCGATAACTTGGCTCTCGTGCGCATTCGATCAGCCAAGATCCGATGCCGGCCATGACACCTCATACGCAGGCATTACTCCCACTTCACCGCTGAACAACCATTCATTCTAGACCGATCCAGAGGCCTCACATTCGTTAGCCCAAGTCGAAATCTACGCAACCACGATCGTGGCGTAGAAACGCGAAAAGGCTCTTGACGCAGGGTCCAAGAAACGTTGTTCCACTTTGGCTGCGCCGCATGCTATACGTAGGCGATTGCGAAATGTCCCATCACCATCTCTTGGCCAGCAAAGGATCATTTCAAAGAGTCGTAGCAGATCCAGCGCCCAGGGAAAAAAGATCGTCGTCGTCGTCATAATCGTCTCGTTGTTACCATCTTCCTGTTCTTGGACCATGTAAGAGGCTCAAGGGTTAGCTTCTCCTTGGCGTGCAACAGAAAACACGCATCCCATTGTCGCATCCGGCACTTGCTCATGAGTGAATCCCAGCCAGAGAGTAAAGGATTGTCCCTTGGCCGTGAGATGTGATTTGTCTGTCGAGCATTGAGAAGCATGCGCCGTCGAATCACACGTCGCCTTGTCCTGGTCCGCATGACCTCATCTGGCAACCCTTGTGCCGGTGACGGGCCACGAGCCACGGCAGACGTGTCAAAGGAGCTTGAAACTGCCAACCTCGAGGCTGTTGGAGGGGGAAAAAAAAAAACAGGCTTCATTTTGTTGGGGAGGGCGTCATCGTCATGTGGCATGCTTGTTGGAGGGACGCGTGAGTTGCCGTGCGAGTCGCATGAGATAAATAATCAGTGTGATCCTGTGTTGCAACTTCTAGAAATCTCAGTGTGTTCCACCAAGAGTAACAATCTGCTGCGTTGGGTTGAAATCTACTGCGTTTAATTCTCCTTTTAAGAGAGCGCAGTTAAAGAGCCAGTCACAAATCACCCGTCTCACCTCTCACACCCTTCACTGCATCTCACAGCCATGGCTATCGATCGCATCGTCAGCTTTGTTCTTCGCGCCGCGGAGCTCGTCTTTGCCGCCATCGTCGCAGGCGTCAACGGCGAGTACCTGCACAAGTCCGAAGGCGCCAGCTCCTGGGCACTCGGCCGGTTCATCTACACCGAAGTGGTGGCCGCGCTGGGCATACTGTTCTCTCTATTGCTCCTCATCCCCTTCTCGAGCACCTTTATCCACTGGCCCTTGGACATTTTCATGAGCATCAACTGGTGGATCGTCTTCGGCCTGCTCGTCGATGTAAGTCACACACGCTCACCCTCACGACACCACTTGAACATCATGATAGCTAACTGCTCGCTACAAGTTGATTGGAGACTCGTGCGGTCGCGTGTTCAACTGGGGCAACGTCCATCCCGTTCACGGAGACCAGTGCGGCAAGTTCAAGGCTACCATCGCCTTCAGCTTCCTCTCGGCACTTCTCTGGCTCGTCTCTGCCCTCGTCGGCTTCTTCTGGGTTCGCCGCCGTGAGCGCGCCGTCGCCCGCGCTGATGCCGCCCACTACAACCGCCGCAGGCACTGGTTCCGCAGCCGTGTCTAAGGGACCGGCTCTAGACAAGGTTTGGGAGTTCAAGACTATGTCCTGGTTTTTGAGTTGGCGGCTACTTGCCGAGCCTTGGCGATACGGTTGTTGCAGCTTGGAGCATTCCGATTTCCCGCGCTGGGCGCAGACTAATGGGGACATGTGTGGCTGTTTCCTTGTTTTCTTTGTCCTTTTGAGTTGGAACTTGTTGGAATTGAGTAACACAATTTTTGGATACCCTCAAGACGACGGACGAAGCTGTTACCTAACAATAATGAAAACATCTCTTATGTGATTTTAACAAGCCTACTTTCGTCTGTCTGTTGCGCCTAGTGAACGAGTATTTGCCTCTTCAAAATCACATCCTGATTATCAGATGCCCCAATTTTAGAGCCCTCTTGCTGATTCGACGTCATCTCTCCAAACTGGTGAAAGATCCTCCATAATGAAACAGCCGAGACAGCTGTCATGATCTGCAACTCTGAAAATCAGAATACAGGGTTCTCAGCGGCACAGTAGGTTCCCGCCGGGTTATCAGTCCGTATCACTGTGTACCACCACGGCTATATCCCGTCAAGGCTTGCGTCGGGTATTTTCCCGACTAGAGTGACTATGGGGGGAGAAGAATCCCAGTCAGCACTTGTTCGCAAATTCCGTCTTAAACCCCACAACCATCGAGATCTCCCCTCAAGCTGAGGCCACGCTTCTCTCGTGTGCCTGTGCAGGGGCACGGCCAACCGCAATGTTGGTTTGGTTGGTGGAACTTGGCGTTGGCCTTTCGGAAACTGGCAAACGACAAGAGGCACAGGAGCAGAAACCTCCGTCATTGTGGAACCCCGCGACCCTGATTTGCAGAGTTCTAGAACGCCCTCAGGGCTCAGGGCTCAGGGCTCTTGGCCCGACAGACGGTCTGGTGTTTGCGTGCCATGTCGGAAGAAACGGCCACCTGTGGCGTCATAGATTTCGTGGCTTGTCGGCCATGTCCAAGTTTGGAAGTGCGGGGGAAACTGGGGGAGCTGACGCCACCACAGCCACAGTCTCATCGCCACACTTGCCGAGACCCACTTGCGTCACTCCTCCCGCAGAATGTCTCCTTGAGCCTCCTCCTCCGTCATGCTCGCAACTGGCCCTCCGTTTTCTCCACAACAAACCGCTTGGCGACCTGACTGGACAAGCAAGAATTTCCGTTTGTGATCATGCCTCTGCCATATGTACGAATCGTCAACGTCACTTCCCGCGAGGTATGACGCTACCATTTCCCCTGACCTGACCGCAGAGCGCGAACCGACCCGTCGCCCAATCGCACGACAAGGACAGGCTCGGCGGCAGAGGCTTGATGGCCAAAGATCTGTAAGATCGGATTGCGCTATGACGCGAGATGAGGTCGGCGGAGGGCGACAGCCGTGAGGTTGCAGAAACCTAGGCATTGCGTGCCTTGGTTTGCGAATGCCAGGTTTGTCAAACGCGAATTCAGGCTTGAAGTAGAAAACATCGAGATGGAGGTTCCCATACCAAGACATTCAACTATATAAGATGCAAGACATCTCGCTCTCTGCAGATCCGATTCATTATTCTCAACAACTACAAACCAACAGCATCCTCAAGATACCCAAAGCCTTTGACTCAGCCCCATCACCACAAGATACCCAACCACACAACACATAGCAACCATGTCTTCTCTCATCAACAAGGTCAAGGACGCCATCCACTCGGATAAGTCCACCGAGCAGCCTGAGGGCACCCACGGACCTCACTCCTCCAGAGCCGCCAACACTATTGATCCCCGAGTTGACTCTGACCGCGATCACCGTGCCGGCCACTCCTCCAACCTCACTGGCACTGGCACTGGCAACTACTCGACTGGCACCAACTACACCACTGACACCCGCAACACCTATGGCACCGACGGCCCTGCCACCAGCACTGATGGCCCTCACAAGTCCAACATGATGAACAAGGTGGACCCTCGAGTCGACTCTGACCGCGACCACAGCCGCAACATGGGAGCCAACCCCCACGGCGGCACCTCTGGTACCGGCGCCTACAACGCCACTGATTCTACCCGAACTGGTGGTATTGATAGCACAACTGGCTACTCCAGCCGTGATACTTCTCTTCCTGAGGGCACTGCCGGCCCCCACAGCTCTCGCATCGCCAACGCTGCGGACCCTCGTGTTGACTCGGACCGTGATGGCAGCCGCAACGTGGGTGCTCACACCCATGGTACCACCACCACTGGCCACACTGGCACTCACGGTACTCATGGCACTACCGGTTTCGGGAGCCGTGATACCTCTCTCCCTGAGGGAACTACTGGCCCCCACAGCTCTCGCATGGCCAACGCCGCTGACCCCCGTGTCGATTCTGACCGCGACGGCAGCCGCACCACTGGTACCTATGGCCAGACCACCGTTGGCAGCGGTGTCGGCGGCACCACTGGCACTTCTGGCTTCTCCAGCGCCGGTACTGGTGCTCACGGCCCTTTTGGTTACTCTTCCGGTCTTCCTGAGGGTTCTACTGGCCCTCACAACTCTCGCGTTGCCAACGCTGCCGACCCTCGTATCGACTCTGACCTCGACGGCAGCCGCAAGCTTGGCGGCCGTGGTGCTGGTGCTGGTGCTGGTGTTGGTGCTGGCACCACCAACTACGGATCTTCCACTGGTACCCACGGTACTCAGGGCACCAGCCTCGGCGGCGCTGGCGGCACTTACGGCACCGGCCCTGCCCCCAAGACTGCTGGTCCTCATCAGTCCGACATGATGAACAAGGTCGACCCCCGCGTGGACAGCGACCTCGACGGCAGCAAGACTGTAGGCCGCGACAAGACTTTCGAGCGCTCGTAAGTCAGCACGACCCGGCCGCGAACTCTCCCCCCCGTCCATAAGAGAAGATCACCCCTTAACACTTTTTTCTCCCTGTTGCAGAAATGATTTGGCTGGCAAGGACCCCACAGATGCGGCCCAGGTTCCCCCCTCTGTCCTGCAGAAGCATGTGCCATCCGAGGTTCATCATGACCACGATGAGCACGACCACTCGCGACGACACAGCGTTTCCCACCAGGAGAAGCACCGGGGCCTGTAAGAAGGACAAGGATGAGGATAATGTTATGACTTATGCATATGTACATTAGTCTTTCTTATGATGCTTAATGACTATTATTCTTGAAGCATGGTTTGCCAAACTTGCCGTAATGTGATCAGAGGCTGGGCACAGGACCAATCGGTACGAACAACCCAGTTCGACAACGCTGCCTTGTTTGATAATCGATTGCAATAATTGGCTCTGTTTCATATTAGCTTTCGTTCGTTGGGCCAGGAACAACCAGAGCTATCAACTTACACGCAGCAGCATGGAGCTTACGAGTATTCAGTCGTCATCCAACGTTCACCCAACCATGCACATCAAGGCCGAGACTAAAATCGTGTAATGTAATTTAGAATATCTATTACTTGGCGTAAATATTAATGTTCAAGCGGTTTTGTCATAATGTGACATCCACAAGGCAGACCATGAGCCACGAGGTTGACCGTTGGTGCCTTATCTAATCACCTTCGTCCCCTCCATGAGAGCTACCCTAGACAGCTGCCTGGACCCAAAACTGCACCTTCTTTCAACACCACCACGACATCTACTCACTTCCTCCCTCTCCTCACCATCATCATCTCACCATGCCCTCGCCATAATGTCCTCCTCTTCCCCCATCCCCCAAGCCCTCTGGAGCGCCCGTATCCCGCTACACGTCACGCACCCCTCCTCGCCGACCACGCCATTCATCACCAGCGTCCCGCGCTTCAGCTACCTCGCCCTCCTGCTGCCGCGGCTGTCGGCCTTTTTCGGATCTCCCTGCTCCAGCTTCCACTTCGAGGACGTCCAGTTGAGGAACCTGGCCGTCGGGCTGCTCGTCGACCTTTACCGCCCGAGTCTGCCGTGGAGGCTGACTGTTAACGATGGAGTGGGTTGGGATATTGCGGATACGTTTCTTAACTGTGTGAAAGAGGTGAGCTTGATGACATGTCTAGCACACTTGTAATACCTCGATTTTTATCAATTTCGTCTTGGAACGACCTCCCACGGCTGTCTTTGAACGCTCATGTCACTGCCAAGGCCTTATTCTGACACAGCCTCAGGCCGACTTCATCCGCAATGGCAACGCAAACCAGATTATGAAAATGTCCAAAGACAACACGACTCAACTCTGGAATGCAGTCATAGACAACGACTATGCCTCATTTAACCGCATAAACAGCAGTCTACTCAACGCCCCCACAGCTCTCAAGCACGTCCCGCTGCGCATCTACATCCCAACCTCATCAACCGCCCCGGACTCATCCCCAACGCCATCAGAGTCTGGCACCTTCAAAGTCGTTCAGTCGCTTGTGCCCGCGTCGGGCTCTGACCGTCGACCAAAGCTACTAGGGCAAGCGCTCAAGGAGGTGCTTCCAGGTTTATTCCCGAGTAGTCGAGATCCTATCCTGGCTAGGGTGGTGATGCATGGTGCTGGGGTACCCTTTGCCGCACCCTTGGAGGAGTTGATGAGAGAGGCAGCATATCCTGACGGATGGCTGTGTCTTGTTGTTATCGTTTTATAACGAGTTACTGGATTTGGTTGGCATAGCAGGGCGTATGGAGGCGTTCGGGATGCCCCTAGATGTTTACTGGGAGATGCGTCTATGACCACACTTCTTGTAGAGCCACTCGACGTGCTCGTTAGATGATTGCTTTTGGATACACTTTGTTGACGCGAGTCTCTTGACAGCCCGCTAACTTGTACAGACGCACCGGTCAGGACGTGACAAGAATATTTCACTATGTAAAGGTAATCTTCTTTCCCATGAGGCTCTTGTACGCATCGTCGACAGCCTTCCTCTTCTTCCTCCTGACTTCCTCATCTTCTTCGATTTCCTCCTCTTGATCAAAATCTTCAGGCCCTGGAATCTGAGGCATCCAAGCCCGGATCTGTCCGTCCATATGGGAGCTGTATATGGCACCGACCGAGTTTCCGCCTCCCATGACAGCACCAACTTGACGCCCGCTACCGCCTGATCCACGCCAAACGATGCTCGTTATGCGGTTTCTGCCCATCTCTCCTCCTCGCGCACCCACGGGGTTTGTCACGCCAGGACTGCGGAGTCGAGTTATCATGTTGCCATCATGGAGATCGAGGATGAGAATCTCTTGGTCATTCGGCCAGAAGAGAAACTCGTGCCCGGTGGAAAGACTGGACGGAGACACCAACATGCTGACAGTCTTCGCATGTTGGTTCTGGATGAGCGAGCCAAAGCTTGCGAGGGTGTTGGCTCCCGTGGCGGCGTCCCAGACTCGAATGCGACGGTCTAGGCCAGCTGAGATGATGTATTTACCATCATCCGTCCACTGAAGGCCATTTACCGCATCATCGTGGGCTTGTGCAGAGGCTCTAAACCGGGGCATTTGGTCGCCCGCTCCCGTCGCGGCAGCATGATTCATCTTGTGGACAACCCCAAGCGAGTCTTCCTGATCGAGCTGCGCAATAACGCCGCCAGCACGTCGAATATCCCATATCCGCACTTTCCCATCTGCATGCCCGCTCGCAAGGACGTGTTCATGTCGTGGACTCCACGCCGTCGACAGCACAGGACCACCATGAGCCACCAAGGCTTGCACCGCAGACCCAGATTTCAAGTCGATGAGGCGCACGTTGGAGTGCTGTGTAGCGCAGGCGACGACGAGGTGGTCCGCAATAGGGCTTGTAGAGTGGGAGTATATCGTCGCGTTGAGGTCAAAGACGGCTGAGAGGGCGCATCGTTGCGTCGCCCACAGCTTGAGCTTCTTGTCGTACGAACTCGAGAGGAATGCGTCCGGGTCGAACGGATAGAAGGCAAGGTGCGTGATGCCGTGGGTGTGTCCTGGGAATGTCCCGTCGTCTGTGGACCTCGCGATGCTGCTCACGGGGCGAAACGTGTGGAGGGCATGAGGGTTCGCGCAAGCCTCGAGGTCCCAGATCTTGATGCCGCCCTCGGCGCCGCCTGAGAGGAGGATACGGCCATCGAACTTTTCAAGAGCGAGGCTGCTGACGCCTGCGGGATGCGCGCGGATGTTGTGGGCACGCTCGTCGACGCCAGCCGGGTCCGGCCTCGGTGCCCTCTCGCCGTTGAAGCGGTGCTGAGGCGCGGGCGCAAACGAGCCCAGAAGCTCTGTCGCGACGGAGCGGGTCAGGTCTCGAGGGCTGAGGTCGCCCGCCTCACGGGCTAGGAGGTTGGACAGCATTCATCTGAAGTGAATCGCGCGAGCGCCAGGAAAGAAGACGAAGAGGCTCAAAACGTTGACGTGAATGTTGAAGGTTTGGAGTTGAGGCTTCCATCGTCTGGGGTTGATGATGTCAGCTAAGTTCTGCAAGGGACCTGCCTACCGCTCGCTACCCCACAATTGACCGCTTCAAACTTTGGCTTCTCAGCCTCAAAACTTGCTCTTTTATTCTATTTAACATTATCACACAAGATATCGGGTTTTCAGTCCCTGAAACTCGTCAACAATACTGCTAGCCATTCGAGAATCATTGAAACGCCATCTTCAGCTGCAGTTCAAGAACCTCAGTGAATCCTGACAGACAATGCTTAACAACTACCGATGTAAAAGTGTCACATACATCACTACACTTTTACCTTGAAATAAGGAATAGCTGGATATCAGGACCAAAATTTTCCAACTTACCAAGACGGAACCATGGAGAGCCCCAGCGAAAGCACACGCGTCGTGCCAATTCTCAAGAGAGACACGTCAAACGATCCAGAGACTCCAGAACCTGAACTCGCTCCCACAAAGACATCACGACGTCGACATGCAACCGTCTATGACGCTGTAGCAGGTGATGAAACCCGCTCCCACGCACATGACATGAAACTCACAGAAACCAGGCAAAGTCTCATACGAACAAGGCCCCGGGACAGAACCAGAAGAGCCTCAGTACACACCTCGCCACCCCAAGGCCATCAGATACTCCACCAAGGACACTCCCCTAGCACCCGACGAGGTCCTCTTCCGCCGCAAGGACGCCCCGGAGCGCTACCTGGAGCACGATATCTATTACGCCCACGAGAGGCGCCTCCCCCGTGGTGGCCAGGGCGTCCTTCCAGAGAGCGACCTCCTCAAGGCTATACACGGTTACGCGAGCGCCTTTTACGGCGCAAAGGACGGCGGTCGCAACGGCGGTCCGGATGAGCGGAGCATGGATGAGACAGCGCTCATTGCGTTTGGGATCCTGCTCGAGGAGGCTGGCAGGGAAGTCCTCGGCCGCCGTGGCGATCTGGTCTTCACCGAGGGCCAGGACGACGACGGAGAAGAAACGGCGCGTCAGGATGCCCGCATTGTCGGGCACGATGACGTCGAGCTGCGGAGAGGTCCCAAGCGGAGAAAGGTCGATGCCGATGACGAGTGACCTGCCCGTCTCGGTTGACGACGGGCAAGAGAGAGAGAGAGATCGCCTCCAGAGTTGAAACTGGCTGGCACGGCTCAAGTGGCAGTGTCTGGTACTTTTTTTGCCCATTCGACAACCACTCACGTTGAGAAGCGAGCCCGTGATCGACATGCCAGACGTCAGGAACCCTGCCTGGTCCGTGATCATACCGCTCCAATATCTCAGCCTATATTGACGGGCTTCCATGGCCTGAGATGTTTTGAAGCACGATCGGGCGAGAGGCGGTTTTGAATCCTGGTCGTAAGCTCAGTGGTGGAAGATATCTCACCGCGCTGACGGTAGACAACTATTCGACGATATTCGAGCTCTCTCCAACGCCAGCTGTCAAGGAACGGAACCCGGTATAACGCCTTGGGTGCAGCCATTGGCCCCCTGAGACGCTGCCTGTCTTATCAGGATCTGCTCTGATATACGCGGAAGCGGCAGGGGTGTCAACTTGGAGATGCCTTCTTGGCAAGCATCAGAAACCACCTGACCGATACATAGCAAACAATGCGGAGGAGATCTTCAGGAGGCTGAGTCACGGCCAACGTCAAGTTGCCGGTGCTGCTTGTGAATCGCTTGCTTCCGGATGATGACCAGGGATTCATTCACCAACGGCTTTAGTATATAGTTAACGACGTTGAGGCTCGGAGACAAGGCTCCGGAGGAAGACGAGGGCAGGGTCCCATCAACAATAAACCCTAAGAAATACTAAATATAAGCAATAGAACTTGCTTAGCGTATCCGGCCCGTTGAGCTCTCCGAGAAGCCTGATGATGACGAAATACCCTGTAGTCCATGACGACGGAGCGTTGTACGGATAACGGGCGTCAACATGAACCCGACGGTTCATTCAGCCTTGGCCATAGTACCTGGCGCAGCCTGGTCCGAACTGCTGGTACCTTGACTCAAGCCTCAAAGTTTGGGAAGCCCTATTGCCAATAGTTGCCGCTGAAATCATCGAGATAGACTTACACCCCCAAATCAGGCTAAATGCAGCCTGTATGGGGATCTTATTTCAAGAGACCAACTTTGCCCATCTTAAGAATGGGAGTTGATTGTGCGTAGCATGGCCTGGGCCTGTATTGTAGGCCAACCTGCACACCATCAATGGTGATGCCCCATCACGGTGAGCCTCCAGCAAGGTGATCAGCCCGACAGTTCCCACTCTCCCAGGTAGCGGCGTGACGTGTCTTGCATCAACAGCCATGTAAATATGAAGCTAGCAGAGAGAGGGATAAAAAAAATTCATCAGTCAGACGGGAATGGAGCTGCACGCTCAGATCCAGTACCATACAGACTCCATCATCAAACTAGAGGCAGAAAACAGGCCACTCGAGTGTCAATTTGAAACATGACCTACCATTGAGCATTGAAGACAGTAAGAAAGGGCAAGAAACTAGAAAATTCTCCGCAAGCCTCAGCTGCCGGCACGGACCTCGAGATGACTCTGGCGTGCCCAGTTGATTGCTGGCCATGGGTTGGAAGCGTGATGGTGGGAGTGAAGATGTCGCATGGAGTAATCGATAGTTGGGTCTCCGCGGAGAGGAGAAAGGATGGCGCCGTGGTATCGAGGACGGATCCAATGCTTGCTTCATCAAGCCCCCATCAGGGTCTTTGAGTTACTATTGAAGTAACGTCGGTAGTCGATGTCGTTCCTTGTGAGGCTGTCGTCAAAGCAAGTTAAACCCCACGTCCGCCTTGTGATTCCACATCCTAGTCTCTTTAGTCTCATCCGTCACCTCTAACTAAGACATTGGCTGTCGGCGCCCTCTAAGACTCGGCCTCTTCTAGGGCCTCGACGGCTCGGCTTCATTCATGACGGCCTGCCTTCTGCATTGGGGGAACGCGCGCGCGGCTTTTGTCCAACATCAGCTCACATTTCAAAAGCCACCACGGTCCAAGCCTCCATCCCAGGATCGACAGCAGTATTTCCTTTTCCCGCCCATGGAGAAAACGCCACAGGGCGCGGTGGAGAAAGGTCTCGGCTAGCCTGCGTCAACTAGTAAGCCTTGAAGCCATCAACACCATCTTTGAGACATTGGATTGCTCCTTCAACATCCGTTCCCTTCTGCAGCGAGTGCGGGCACAGAAGAGGGGAAAACGCAGCCATCATATCATGGAGCAGACTCTGACCCAGTAGCCCACAGTTAGAGAAATGGAGACATGGCCTCATACTGAGTGAGGGCTCGGGAATGGGCAAAAGCGTCCGTCGGCGCGCGCACGGCGACCTCATGGAACCGAGACCCTTGTCCATGTACGTGTTGATTGGGTTGAATGTATAGGTGCAACGGCGTCGTCGCTGTAGCTGCTCAACACTCTGTTGCATCCTGAGCCCAAGTGCCTCAGAAGCTGCACGTACGCCTGCGCGCACACCCGCGCCGTTGCTGCCCTCCCCACACGTTGACGCCGTTTCTCGACTGCGCTCAGACACTGACATGGATGGGGGCGCGGATGGGGGAACCTGCATCACCAACACGTGTGACGAGTGCAACACCAAACGCCGGCAACCACAGACAAGACAGGACTGCGCCGTCTTATTGGGGCTCTTATGTTTGACTGCGATGCATTGCGCTGCACTGCACTAAGCCCTGGCTTAGACGCGACACAGATGCCGCTTGTGAGCCTCACATTTGCCCATGTTGCATCGCGAATGGCCTCCTCTTTTTTTCCCTCTCGGACTGTTGCAATAGTCCGACTCTGAACTACCCACGCGTAAAAGCACACGCACGCACGCACGCATACCTATTCCACGCCGGCGTACGGATACGCCGTGTCTCGCTACGCGTCCCAGACATCAGCTCGAGGTCATGTGGCCGCTGATCTGTCTGACAGCAATCATCAAATCGTCGACCCGCCAGGGATGAGGTCTGTATCCAAATCACCAAACCCCGCTCCTGGCCTCGGTCACTGGAGCCAGCGACACGCTCCCCCGTTTCGGCTCTACCCTCTCGTGACTCGAGCCATGATAACGTGATGATGATATGCTTGCCGCTTGACTGGTTTCTGCTCAATCTCGGTAGTGTGGTGAGCGATGCAGCAGCCCTCTCTGCAACCGTCAGAGCCGTGAGATTCGACATGGGGTCGAGATCGGAACTTCAGGGATGGCCTGGCCTCGACTGCCTGCTTCTCGACCCCCTTCGGCCGCCGGATGCCCATTCTCCATCTTCTTGACTTGTGGCTTCGGGTACCTGGGTTGACAGGAGGCACACGGATGACGACACGGTTGTCATATCATGAATCCATTAAGGTCGTGGCCAGACCAGGCAGGTAGATATCGAGAGGCCAGTCTGGCTGACGTCTCTCCATGCCAAGACCATCACGCCTGTATCGAATGGATTCCGGGACAGAAGGGCCCGATAACCAGGTAAATGGGCTATAGGCATGCTTCGCCCGAGTGAAATATGACCTCTCACTCACAATCCTCAGTTTTACGACTGCCCAGCCACCCACTGTGGTTACATCGTATGACCATGGACCATCGATTTCAGTCGCCAAATCCTCTCGCATGAGGGAACTAGGTTCTCTCGGAAACTCAGAGGGCCAGGGCGATTAGCCGAGGAGCGGTTTCACGCCTATCATGCTGACAAGGTTGGCGACCGAATCGATAGGTTGGGTGCCAAAGCCATGGGATCCCTGATGGGACTGACTGCTAAAGGCGTGCCCAACTATGGGCGTGCGAGCGTCTTGCAGGCAGGAATGTCGAAGAAATAGATGCCGAGCTTATGCACATCGAATCCATAATGTATAGTGACATGGTCGTGTTCGCGGTTGGGTTGGCTGCCTCTTGGTTGCTTCAACTCCCAACAGGGTAGCCAGAGAAAGCAAGTGCTAGGCAATGCGACAACTCTGTATAATCGGGTATAGGTGGGTAAACTAGGCACGGAACCTGTTTCAGCATCTCCAAATGTCCTCGAAAAGGCAAGCGGTATGCAATTTGAGCCGCATTCTTGGGACTTTTGGTCGACGGTGTTGATCTCTGGGATCCCTGTCGGACTTGGGCCATGATGTGAGCTGCGGCCGAGGGCCCGCACACCAAGTATTATGTATTTATTTTGTCAGACTGGCTAGCTCTGATGGACGAAATGCTTTCCGATGGATTTTCCGATCGTAGTTTCACCATGAGGTGGTTAGAACTCTGGCCCTGGGATCCCTTGTCTTGCGAAGTACGGAGGAAGCGCTCGTCTGCCTTCCTCCACACGCGATAGCCCCCGCGGCGGTGTAGCAAGATAATAGAAGTCTCATCTGACCAGATGACATTCTTCTAATCTTCTATAGTCCAGTCGCGATGGGCTATACACCAGTCAAGGCGTTCCTTTTTCATCTTCTTCATTAACCCAGGCTTCCTCGTCGGCTTAGTCTTGCGGAAGCCAGCTGCCTTGAGGATGCGTGTGACTATCGTCTTTGAGATATCGATACCCTGCAAGCTAAGCTCGCCAGCGATATCAGCGGCTGATTTCTCTCTTCCATAACGATCCCTGCTAACCTTCGTGATAATAAGGTCCTGATTCTCTTCTATCTGCTTTCTCGGCCGGCCGGAGCGAGGAGCATCCTCGAGATACTCATTTCGAAGGCGAAGCAGTCGCTCATTGGGCTCGAAGCCCCGCTCAATAGCTCGTGCGTACATGCTATTAATAGTCCTCACTGAGATGCCTATGAGGGCGTAGATCTCGACCGTGGTCTTAGCTGCGCCGGATAGAGCCTTCAGAGTAACCACTAGGGCCCGGGTCGCAATATCGGTCGGCATTATAAGCTCAAAGAAGAGAAAACAGAAGAAAAATCGCTCTCGGATTAAGGCCATACAATTTAGGAGGGGTAATGCTACTTGCTTTTTCTGGTGGCGTTCCCTAGCGCCTTGGCAGGCAAGAACTTTTGAGTCCTTCCTCCGTAGTGGTTTTCGAGATGTCAGCGACATGGGGCCAACTCCTAGTTGGCAAGTGTCGAGGCGTTGGACTATAGGAACCCAGATTATTGGTAAATATGTCAGATCGAAACACGGCATTGAATAAGTGTCGAAATGAGATGAAGAACCTCTTCAGATGCTACGCGGCTATGAGAAGGGGGCTGGAAGAGGCTGGAACCTGTTGCTGAGCGGAGTCGGGCACCACACCCGACCGTTGGCAACGCGAGCGGGCTCTCAAAAGCGACAGGTCACAAACCTTCTCTTCTAGAATAACACGACCAAGTGCTCGGGCTCGGGGCTTCTCGCTCTGCTTGTGAGGAAGTGAGCTCCCTGAAACCATGGCCTCCAGTGACCTAGCAATACAACGTCGGCAACCTTGCCGTAGTTGTAGAGACCGGGTGAAAGGGATTTCCCGTGTCGTCGAGCTTCCCAACTTGGGTCTCGCCAAGACCTTCTCGGTAGGTGACACAAACGAAATGGTTGGTCTCCAAATAATGGAGGAAAAAAAGGAGCAGTCATCACAGAGACCTGATCAGTCCGGCTGTGGCTGAACGGCAACCCCGTCAGTAATGATTTTCTGTGCATGAACCGGCGGCTCGGAGGACGTGGGTCATCCCTCATCAAAGTCGACCTTTTAACCTCATTCGTTTGCCAGCCAATAACTCTGGTTGGTCGGTTTAGTTTGTGTGATTGTCCCAACATGGCAGATTGAAGCTGAAAGCAGCGTCATGGCCATCGTTTTCTGGAGGTGGCGATCAAGGGAGGCTGCAACATGCATGCCCGACGACTCAGCATCGTCACCGACGACATGGACTCGGCTCCTGTAGTGTCTCGATAGGTCAAGGGGGAGGCCACACACAAGTGGAAGTTGCCCACCCCCCTGCCGCCTCCGCCGCCGCCTCCTCCTCCCTCTTCGTTGAAGGATGCGGATGACTTCCTGGGCGCTGTACAGCAACACGAGCCCAAGTGAGACACGACTTACTCATTAGGAACAAAAGGAGGCTTAACGGCTTGGTGGCGCTGCCTTCGTCCTGCATTTTGTTGGTGTTCGGCCTTCCATTTGCTGCTGCTCCCCCCTCCACTGACCGACGCGGGACACTAGAAAAC